>QGMG01000171.1:0-46374 GCA_007825325.1 Lachnellula cervina | reverse complement strand
ACCTCTAAAATTATACTTTATATTACTCGAATTACTCGAAATATTATATATATTATAGTTGGAAATAGAGAGATCTAATACATTCACTTTTAAGAATAAATACGCATTTATATTTTAGGGAATTATGCCTAATAGTAGAGTAGTAGGGATATTAATAGTAGAAGCAAATTAGATAGCTGTGATTTAGAAGCTATTCTTAAATTTAGAAATAGATAACTATTTAGTAAAGAAGTATATAATTCGTTTTAGTGTAGAAAAAGGCACTATATTAAAGAGATTAATTATAGTGCCTACACTAGTAGGACTAATCCTATTTTATATTATTAATATAAATATACTATTCCTATAGTGTATATAGAATATAAATAATATATAAGTGTATCTAAATAACTTCTAAAATATTCTTATTTAAGGCATCTTAAAGGTTCTAATTATTAGGAAATTTAAGCATTCGTAGATGCTCCTTGATTAATTAGATTAGACGCTAGTATATTGCCATTTAATAGAACTCGAATTGTATTAAATCTATTACTATTTTAGATACTTTTCTATTTAGCATTTCTAGGTAATACTTAAGAGAGCTAGCTATAATATTAATAGTAACACTATTTGCAATTTAACTAAATACTACTACTAATACTAAATGAATTAGAAAGCACTAGAGCGATTTAAGTTTATTCTATATAATAATATAGCCTTCAATTATAAGATTGTAATAGATATTCTTTAGCTAGATAGTAACTTCGTTTTACAAATTATTAATATAGCTATAGGATTCTAAGTAGCGCGATTTTTAGCGAATATATTAGCTCGATGCGCATTTAATACTCTTAAGAAATGCTAGATTAATATATATTAGGGACCTCCTGATTTTATAGTTTATAATATAGAAACAAATTTTATATTAGCTAAGTTTTACTAGTATATACAATCTCTAGCTATTTAAGTTAAGAAAGTGGCTATTGAAGTGTATAATTCGATAGGAAAGGTAGAATATTATTATATACTATTATAATAATCATTTAAGATCCTAATAGATGACCTAAAAGGGATATTACTATAAGAAAACATATTACAAATAGTAGTGAAATCAGTCAACGACTTAATAGGATCTAATAGCTTTATATCTACTTTATTAGTTTTTAGGACCTATCTAAGAATTGTAAAGGACTCACTACTATTACTAAATATTATAATTCGCGTAGAAGCTATTTGTAAGGCGATCTATAAAGTGTATTAGCTTTATATAAAACGCTAGGTTAGAGATATGCTTAGAATAAGAAATAGCTCTAATATAGTGCTAATTTATGCGCTAACTCTCTAATCGAACGTCCGCGTCTATAGGGAGGATAAATTATAGTATAGACTATATAAGCTAATCGCGATTCAAGGGGAGAATTGTATTTTAGATCTACTAAACAGTCTAATAAGCTTCTAAACTACTAAGATCAGACTGTTTTTAATAAACAAGTATAGCAACGAAGTTAATAATAATAAGTAGAATACTAATCTAACTCCTCTTATAGAACTACTAGAACTACTATATAATAATACAGTTCTAGAAAGCAATAAGAACAAAGAACTATTAGCTCTAAGATATTAATAATATTATAAAGTCCTAGTCTAAAAGAGAGAATAAGAGAGACTAAAGGAATCAAAGAATAAGAAACGCGCTATTCCTAATATCAACTAGGAGACGCTCTATATTGCATATATTAAGTAAAATAGAGAGCTTACTATAGTCTTTATAATATAAAAGAAAAAGAATAACTACAAATTATTACTAGAGCTATATTAGAAGGGAATTATTACTATACTAGAAAAGCCGTTTCAAGGATTAGATATTAAGAAATACAAAGGTCTAATTAGTTAAAGCGTTTTAAGGCTCGAGAAGTATAATATTAAGAAGTATAATAAAACGCGATTATTTAAATCACAAATCATTTATAAGATTAAAAGAAAGGCAACTTCTAAACTATATAAAAAATCGAGACTTGTAATTATAAAATATAATAATCGAGGGAAAGAATTTATCTTAATATAATTACTAACTATTTAACGAGCTAGCTAGCGTTTTATATTATTAATCACTCTCTTAGTTCTTAAGATATCACTTAAGAAATTTAAGATCTAGTTATATAATATTATATAAGCCTACCTTTAAGTAACAACTAAGCTACTTTATTAGATTTTATTATTATTACTAAAAGAAATGATTTATTTATATTCTAAGAGCACTATTATAGTAGTAATCAAGCTTCTATATAGCATTGCCAAATCGGGAATATATTAGTAGGCAATATATTTCAAGTATCACAAAGTTAAGCTTATAATAAGAACCTTAATCTATAATCTATACTTACTAATTACTTATAATAGTAAAGGAATTAGAATTGTAAGCATATAAACTAATAATACTCTTATTCTTTATAATAAGAAATTCGTACAATTAGAAGACTAGAAGCTTAAGAAGACTAAATTGCAAGCTAAGCTAAAAGAGAAACTAATAAAGAACTATCCTCTTATTTTTAATAGTTGTATTTTAATGCTAAAAGGTGAAAACCTTATACTATATTAAAAGGAGTAGAGGAAGAAGCTTAATACTATTAAGATTAAGACACTAAATTACAAATAGGTGTATATAGAATAGTGCGCTTAAGGGGATTATATTATAACGATTTACTAATCTAAGACTGCTTTTAATTTGTTTATTATAGCGTAATACTAAGATTCTAATAAGATCGAGGTAGCTATAGTAAATAAGCGTATTAAATAGCAAATGGATAATCTTAATTGCAGATTATATTATATTCCTCTTAATCTCTTAATAGCGCGTTTATTTATATTTGTGAATAGATTATTAGCTAATAATAAAGATTTGAGTTCCTAATTAGGTTATATAATTGTTCTAGCTAATAAGCAGCTAAATAAGGCTAAAAACAAATTTATAATAATAGGGAATATAGTCTATTAGAGCTCTATAAAGTTGAAGAGAGTAATAAGAAGCAGTCTAGCATTAGAGATCTATAGTATAGTTATAGGCATCGATATAGGAATAGTCCTAAGTATAATGCTTAAGCGAATCACTAAGGAATTAGGAATCCCCTCAATCGAGATAGTTGTCTATACTAATTCTTTCTCTCTTTATAAATGCCTAGTTAAGCTTAGAACTACTAAGAAGAAGCGTTTAATAATCGATATTATAGAATTATAAGAGGTATATAAGAAATAAGAGCTTTATAAGATTTGTTAGATTAATAGCAAGGATAACCTCTTAGACGCTATAATAAAGGGTAATCCGAATTAGATACTTAAAATATTAATTAATACAAATAGCTTTACTATTCGAGTAGAGGAATAGATTAAGAGAGAAACAAGTGACTAGAGCGCATTGCGCTAAAACGTTTTATTATAATATAATATATAATAGTTCTATAATAGGATTCTAAGTATATATAATAAAGCATCTTATTAGTTCCCTTATTAGTTTATACTATAATTAATATATTCCTATTAGTCGATTTGATCTACTTTATATTTTGAGCTATATTATAAACTATAATACATTTAGTCGCATTACGCATTTGTTTCCTTAATAAGGCCTATATTATAATAGTAATAGTAGATATAATAGACTATATAATATAGAAGGAAATAATTGTTCCTCTAATTCTAATAGGGTAACACTAATAATAAAAGAGAAGTTGCTAGTGTTAGGATTATAGGTATTAGTTATAGTGAAGGGACTTTATAGTTATATAATATAGCTTAGTTAGTATAAGAGCATTCCCTTTATGCCTTAACACTATAATGTAGAATGCTATGTATTATTAACTAGAACACTAGAATCAAGTCTATACTACTAGTAGAGAAGTGATCACGTATCTAAACTTATAATACTAATACTTAGAATCTATTAATTATATATAATAAAAATTTAACTATTTACTATTAATATATATACGCTAACCTCGCTAGGTACCTTAACTGCCTCCTTATCTATATAGTATTAGAAGTGCCTAGAAAGTCCTTATAGTTAGTAATACTATATATTTATACTTTGTATAAATATAATCCCTTTCCGATTTAGGTAGCGTAAGTCGACTTAGCTATTTTTCAAGTCGACTTAGCACAATCCTAAATACCAAATGCTAATATTCTAATATATATATAAGATGAATAAACTTGAAACTAAAATAGTTAAGTTTGCGGATCTTTATATAAAAATAGGAGTAAGAAGTTAGGCTAACCCGCTATACGTGCCTTATACTCCGGGAAACAGCGAAACAGCTAAAAACCCAACTCTAAGAGAAAATAAAACGTATAGCTAGAATAGGTATAACCTTAAGCTAATGCGAGTCAGAGGGCGTTGGGAAGTTGTGGGGCGAAACAGCTCTATGGCAAATAACTGGATGAATAGACATCTTGTACCCCTTGGCCTGAGGCCAACGGGTAGTGCACCCCACGGGGTAGATGTGATGTGCCATAGATAGGTAAGTGAGGCGGCGGCTAGGCGACTAAAAATATACTAGAACTTCTAGCTACATGAATTAGTAAGCAAGAAAAATGTCCTTATTAGGCATAAAACGAGCTGATCCGCTGCCAATCTCTTCAGCTACTCGAGTCAAACACAATATGTATATCATCTTTGTATGTGCCACATAAGGTACCTATGTACTCCGTAAGACAGAGCTAGGGTAGGTAAGCACTTATGTATTTAGTGAGGTGGTCATCTTCACTCCTCCTCGACACAGAAACATTTTGCCAGACGGTTTTTCATCTGTTCGAGATACCTCTGTACCGCATCCATGATTGCCGACTACCTCTCTGGTCTTTATATATATGTTGGAGCTGGTGACTGAGTCCAAGTCACTAGCAGAGTAGCTTAGCAGAATTACCTGAAGAGGGTTTTCTTGTTTCCGCAGCCTCTGCCCTCCACGTCCTCCCTCCCAACATTGACTCCTATCTTAGTCAGTGTCCACAATGTCAAACACATATAGCCTCATCATATTTCAGCTTCTCCTGATCGCAGTCCTTTCCCGCGCTGTATACCGTCGCTTTTTCCATCCTCTTCACATCTATCCTGGCCCCTTCCTAGCCAGCATCACCAATGTCTTGTAAGTTCTGAACCACGTTCAAAACACGTAGTCTAATAGAATATGTAGGAAGTTCTACTACTACATGCAGGGCAGCCTGCACGTCGTCGAGCAGGAACTACACCAACAGCATGGACCCATTGTTCGCACTGGCCCCAATTCACTCTCCTTCTCCAGCCCAGAAGCATTTGAATCCATCTACGGCTTCAATCATGGCATTGAAAAGGGGGATTTCTATGCCTTCGCCCGTGACAAAGGTACTGGCGCATCCAACATCTTCTCCGCTCGTACCCATGCCGAACATCGGGACCGCCGTCGCAAAGTCGTTGGTGCTGCTCTTACCGCCTCGCACGTCCGTTCTTACAGTCCCATAGTAGCGAAGCATGTTCAACAATTCCTCTCTAGCCTTTCCACCGCCAGTGCAGATGCAAAAGATAACGTGCTCAACATTGCGGAGCCGGTTCATGCATTCTCGTTCAACACTTTCGCCGAGCTCATCTATGGTCCTTCCCTCTCCATCACCGACCAGCCGTGGTCCGACACAGCCAGTGGGGAAGGCATTCTTACTGCGTTCCGGAAACTTTCCACATTCGCCTGGGGCGCATCTCATATCCCCTCTCTTTCCTGGATTTTCTCCACCAGTCCCGTGCTTAAGATGACCCGTAAACCTACCTTTAACGCAGCCGGCATTCCTACCGGCATAAGCGCGTTGGCTGGGCGAGCAAGGCTGTTATTACTGGAAGATCCAAACTTGGTGACGGGAGTGGACCAGCCGAGTATTGCAAAGAGTATGTTGGTGATAGAGAAAGGGAATTCGAGGTACATGGAGCCAGGCGAAACATACAAAGAGTGCTTTAACCTCCTGTTTGCGGGGCAGGGGAGCACAGCGGCTGCTTTAACGGGGATTTTGGAGAGGTTGGGGAGTCAAGATGGTTTGGCCTGGCAAGATATGATACGAAGTGAACTCAAGCAAGTCAACGAGGCTAGCGAGAGCAAAGTTCTAGATGCCGTGGTGCGCGAAAGCATGCGATACAGCGCACCGTTCCCTTCAGCGTTCCCGCGGGAAATACAACCGGGAGCGGAGATGGCAATTGCTGGAGTGAGGACCCCGCTTCCTGTTGGCACGGTTGTCGCTTCGAACAGCTGGATTGTCAGTCATGACAAAGGCCTTTGGGGCAGTGACGCTGGGCTGTGGAAGCCCGAACGTTGGCTCGATGTGAAGGGGGATGCTGGGAAAAAGTCACTAGAGGACAAGTTTGTAGTGTTTAGCAAAGGCCCACGCGGCTGCATCGGAAGGGATATTACTATGATGATCCTGACGCAGGTAGTGGCTGCGATTGTGTCAAAATGGCGAATTGAGAGCACTGGGGAGATGAAGAGCAGTGCGTGGCTGGAGATGCAGATTGAGTGGTGCGGCTTGAAGTTCACGAAAATCTAAACGTATTATATGCTCGACGCATCATTCAAATCTAGGATTCAAATTCGAGACTTTTCTCCTCCTAATCCACAAGTCGTTTTCAGATTTTGCTGCAGCGAGTGTTGGTAGAGGGTAATAAGCCAGCCAGTTCCTCTGTGGTCTATGACTGCAAGGTATATCACCGCACTAATTTCTTTCTAGCGGCCCCATTTGCAACCTCAAGCTGCTATTAGAGTCTCAATATATATTCAAATATGACCTTCCTTATACATCAAGTCAAAGTATCTTTACGAGTAGCAATATTGTAGTACCAGTTCAGGGTATTGTTTTCCCAAAATCCATCAAAGTGGTACCACCGAGGTACGAAATAGGTTTGGCGCGAATAAAACTATCGCGCTACTGTAAAACGTGACAATCTATTATCCTGTCCTGTTCAACCACATGGTTACCTTACGCTCAACAGATCTCCACCACCTCCATAACCACCACTACCAAGTAAACTCTGCTCGAGCGCTTGCTAACGACTGCCACTATCATGAGGAATTTGCCGCGCGAGGTTATAGCCGCCATTGAGACGGCAGTCGAGCTTAATGGCGTCCTCGAATCTGCCGAAATCCATTCCCTGGCGAAGATATACAAGACGAGTCCACAGGCCGTCGTATGGAACATGAAGCGCTATAACAAAGTGAAGGCCGGCTGTGATGACAGAAAGAAGGGTGGACGGCCTGCCGCTATGGATAAAGACAAAGCAACAGAGTTTTTGCGAAACATGATGGCAGAAATTCATAAGACGGGGAGCAGGATCAAGATGGTCGAGATCGCTGAGAAGACATCGGAGGAGTTTGGCATTCACGTCAGCTCTACGTGGGTCTCTAGGCTTATGAAGACGTCTGGAATTCCACACAAGGAGCCGAAACCTCCAAAGGCAGTTCGAATTCCGAAGCCTCCTAAACCTTCGAGAGCCCCTGCCCCGCAACCACCAATTCAGGGATATTGGGTTCCGCAATACGCTCTTCCCGCTCCTGGTCAATATCCATTGTTCCGAGAAGATTTACAGCAGGCTATGGCAGCAGGGCCTTCTGGGCAGCCCCTCGACGACAGGCCACGAATTGCGCCAACACTCCCCCCTGTTGCCAAACGGGGTAGACCTCCCATTGCTAAACCCGTGCACACCGATGGACACCCGCCAGACTTTGAAGGCTTTGGTATACTGAAACTGACAAATTCCGCACCGCCCCCAATAACATTACCTCCGATGTCAGCCCAGCATTCCATCCTATCGCAGTATCAATATTCGCCCAACGTATACCCACCAAGAATATCTCCTACTTCTTCCTCTTCGAATTCTGAATCATCAACTCCTTCAGAAGTCACAAGCCCCGCTCCAGGTAACACTAGCTCTTGTGTCGCGAGCCAGCCGCCGGCAAGTGATGATTGGGAAGTTCTGAAGGTTGTTGAGTTGCCCTCAAGCGGGAGGATGGATCTGGAAGAACTGCGGCGCTCTTCGGTACGCAGGGCATGAAACCTGTGATGCTTCGCATCTGACGTGGAATACTGAGCCTTTGCTCTTCCACATGCTTCAATATCCTGCCAGCCGTCGGAATATCCCGCCCTGAATCAGCCTGTTGCTACGACGCATGCTCACTCAGTATTGATGAGTTCTCCAAGAAAGCAATCTAGACAAAGTGATGGATAAAATCTCTGGTGCTCTCAAAAATTCAGACCACGAGATTGGTGGCAACGCACCTCCTGCCAGAAATGACCCTAGTAATCACACACTAGCGTTGCTTCGCAAAGCTAAATCAAAAACTACGCTGGATGGGGGCAGCTTGCAGCCTTTGAGCTCAAAAGCCATTGCAAAGTCAAGACTTCCCTCCTTCAAGGGGCCTCCCCAGCGCGGGTAACGCTTTCAATCTATAAGACGCTATCCTACTGTAACGTAGATCGTTATGGGGACATTCCGCTTCCTAAAACAGGTACACAACATTTGGAGACTCTTGCAGTCGAGGGTGTTTGCTCGGATCACATGGGTGTGGCTTGTATTGGTGATACCACATTGTATCTAATGGTATACCATGACAATGAAGAACTGCTACCATATGGTCGTGACGGCACCCAGCTCGATCCTTAACCCGGTACTTCAACACGGTATTTTTCCTTTCGTATCTATATAACTTTGAAATTCGTCGAAGTGCACTGGGCTTGGGAATTGCGCTTCTGGCCGAAGAAATGTAGGCCGTTAGTAAAGAATCACCACATCTTGATCTCTTATGGTACTTTTGGCTCAGTGTTGGGCCTTAGCGGTCCTACCAGGTCATATATCAGCAATAATTTGTGGGGTCTGCACAACAGTACACCATCAGGGGGAATCAGTTCGCATTGTTCGCTATGTAGGAGTACTCTACATCCATTTTAAGCTGGTTAATATAAAATCTACGGATGATTTGTTTCCACCGTCAATGTTTTTCGAGGTCTAGAGCCTGATGCTGAGGCCGAAACGCAACATGCAGGCCTGGCCTGCGTACCTTAGGTATTGTAGGTCTGCGTCGTGGGGCGCATTGCAGGCGCCACGAACATACACAGAGTGAGTTCTCAGCCTCGTCTTAAGACCGTTACTCATGGCCTCTCCACCCACCGCCCACCGCTATTGTTTGTCTCGTACATCATCTCTTTCACGCAGTCATCGTAGTAAGGGTTTCGTGGCTGCAACGTCCATCAATTCTCACTACACTCCCATCTCAGCTTAAAGCCTTGACTCGTCCGTCAAGTTGTGCGCTGGTGCCTGATAATATTTCCTATCCTACCCGGCTGCCCCTCAGGAGCACCTATTTTAATTCAGTCGCCTGGAGTAATTTTCAGGTTTATGAACCAAGTACCAGTATGGCTTCCTTGGGGAAAATTAGCGCTTCCGCCATTTCCCTCCCAACTGAACTCACAATAGCTGCCGCTGCCTTTAACATCGACTTCGCATTGCTAAAGATCGAGGCACCGAAGGAATACCAAGGCCTGGGCAGCGCTCTGTCCGCTAATCGCCGAGCGGAAGCAGAGAACGGCCAGTTTCACATCACTGCACGCAGACTCGGGGCGTTGTTCGACTCCAAGCTCATCCGAATTCCTCATCTCATCGATGCATATGGCAAACGAGTATCAGATATATGCGCAACCACGGCGGAGAAATCTCAGAAATTCCCCGAAGGAGGTATATTTGGTGCTCAGATGGGTGCTGACGGGACGAATATCTGGGCAGGAGCAACTTCTGGGAGTGGAGCCCTAGCCGTACATCTCCTATCGTGTCTGCTCGCGAGGATCTGGAAGGGCCACGAGGCCATCTCGCTATGGGTCGAGTTGGTTGAGAAAAGAAAACAGGAGATATTGTCAACGCTTAACAGCGGGAGTGCAACTGAGGCGGCCTCAATTATGGCGGCACAACAAATTATCACGCGTGAGCAGCTCGCAGCATGGGACGCCAGCGCCAGATCCTGGCTTCACACGGCCGACTCAGCCAAACGGCTGCAGCAGACTCAACTCACGCTCATTATGAGCAACATCAGCATGCCTGTGAATTTCAGCAATGAGCCATATGAAAGCGTTATGAAGGCGTGGATCTCTGCGATGGAGGCTATGGAGCATCTAGTCCAGGGGATACCCCAGAGAGTTCAGGACGGCACATTTTTTCTGGCAATATCGTCTTGGCATCTCTACCCCAACATGCATATCTTGCTTGATCAACCCAAAGAGGTGGACCAGAAAGATCCGCTCATGAATGGCGCCCTCGTTACCATTTCCAGCCAACAGTCGTCCACAGACCGAGAAGGCGTATACTGGTCCCTGCCTCTCGCACAAATGCGATACTATTCGCCTCTGGAAGTAGTAGAACGCCGAATAGCATGCGATACCTCTCGGGTCTCCATTGACGAGCTCTGGATCGTCATCCTTGGCATCTTAATCGGGCCGTGGTCTCAGAGCGACCTTGACCCGTCATGTGAATTTATTCATCGCCTTGCGAAACAAGTCAACTCATCAGGGGATTCGGTGCGCTGGCTGGATTTGATTTCCAATGCTGCCCACAGGTACCTAGCAGCAGAAGGCTGGGAAAAAGAACAAGTGACCAAATTGTTCCGCCTTGGGAGCAGGAGAGGCAAGCGTTTTCTTTCCGAATATGAGAACAATATGCCACTGTATTTTCGGTTGAATGATTTCTCTGTGCTATTTGGCATGTTCATAGAAAACACTGAAGGTTTTCCTGGCCTCGGACCAACGAAAAAAATAACTGTCCTTCGACACATAGCACAAAGGTTGCGATGCTCCCCCGACGACCTCATGATCCGATTCTTGACGGTACCCAAGATCAATGACGAGCGTGCTGCCTACGGCTATGCATCTGCACTTCCTGTTACACGCCAGTCCCACAAGAGAGCTCGCGATGATACTGAGACTTTGGCAAACGGTCATGTCCGCTGGATAGTTGCAAGCTATGACATTCCTAAGATGGCATGTGAGGGAAGCTGTTCTTGTACTCAGGGTTCACAAGATTGTTATTGTAGTGCTAGTGGGGAGCCATGTACAGAGTTCTGTCACTCTAGTGGTTTGTTTTGTCAGTATTTTCGATCTGTTGTATCCTTCAGATGCACTAAAGACAAACGGGACTACCCAGAGGGCAATGGTGCAGAAAAAACGGAGCTAAAATTCGATATGGGCTGTGATGATGATGAAAAGCTCAGGCGCAAGGCCCTGTACAATCAAACGTGCGAAGGAAGATCGCATTGCCATGGCTGCTACAACCGTAAGGCGCGGGCCTTCGTTGAGGAAGCAGGTGAAGAATGCCGACTTGTTCACGATGTGTCTGACGAACCTGGGGACTCGTGTTTCAAGCTAGGGAAGTCGAATGCGTATGGGCAGTCGGAGATGATAGCTTTCGAATATCTGATGGGAGATCTGTCAACCGCGGCATTATTCAAGCGAGAGGATGTCCAAATTAAACGCAGCACACAAACCCCCGGCAGTTCCAAAAAGGCCGAATCCGGTGTTGTAGAGGAGGAAGGGAAGGAAGAACATTTCTACCCTAGCACAACCGCTTCATTAGATGATATTGAAGCCATACTTACTGAACCGTCTTGCAGCAACCACAGGCTGATGGCGTATATGAAGAATATTCTCTCTACGTCACCGTCACTAGACTGCAGTCTTGCCGGCTTGGAGTTTGCGACTTCGATATACGAAAAACTCGATGGAGCTACGGTGAACTTAGAGATACTTAGCTTAACCATGTCTACGGTTGGATGGACTCAAAAACTTAGCACATCCCCAGAAGCCTTTCACGAATCCACTGCAAGGGCCGCTCAAATATCCCATCTCTATCCAGACTCGCCTTCACCAGAATTCTTCGACGAGTCTACCAAAGCAATCCTAGTAGACGATTTGAAGCGGTCCTTTGCTTGTCTAGCGATGTTTGAGTCTGGACAGTTCGATATTGCACTCCAGTCCCTCCAAGGCGTGTTCGCCTTGTCATCTGGTGATTCCATATTTGTTTACTCTGCGTTATTGGCTGATCCAACGGTGGAACCATCAAGGCTGCACATCAAACGAGTCCTGGGAAACTTGGGCCGTCCTGGGATGGCATTTTTGGTCTCCCCAGCGAAGCCAAGATTGAAAGAGTACAACCTAGCATCGTGGCATCTGGTAAACCATTTCCCTTTCGATGGCGAATTTCGAAACTCTTTTACAGGAACTTCGCTACATCTATCTTTCACGGAGTTTGAAATGTCCCTTGATGTAGGCTGGCGGGGTCTCAGGGATAATCCAGTTTTCCTAGTCGAGGCTCTCGTATCTCTTGATGACCGCGGAAAGGCTTTGGGAGAACTTGATGTAATACAACTATGCGGGGACAGGAAATATGTCATCCTCCAACGATGCCCGCACAATTGTACATCTATTGCGTCACCGAGCACAAGTTCCACAGAGTCTATTGCCCAAGAAGACCGACTTCGAAAGTCTGTGGTATCTATCGACTGCTGGGATGAGTATTTCGACTTTCCCAACTCGCGTGGGATTTTCAGGGCCAGCGGTAATTGGCAGGCCAGATGGGCTGTTGTCGCAGCAAGCATTCAACAAGGGAAGAAGATACTAGTCTTACCTCCAACCCCATGCTTGAAGTGCCTAGGAAGCTACCAGTTACACGGCTTTGATATAATTGTTGGGTAAATTTATCTACTATAACTTCCTAGGAGTATACATTAACTTTAAGGGGGAGTATCAGTTGAACATAGCTTAGACCCATATTGGTAACTCAGATTGTTCTTCGACACCATGAATTGCTGTACATCAAAGTGCCCCGCTATCGCCAAGCCAACTCCAAGATAAACAACTGCTAGTCGCTCCGGGGGCGGAGTTGATAACCATGTACATTCAAATTCAAGGACTTCTTTCTCTTCTCTTGATATTTCAAGGAAAGAGAGGCCCACGAAAAGAGTAAAAGTCAAATCCGACGACGTTTATGACATGAAACGCTGAATGGACAATTATCTCTCTCTAGAAATCTTGGATCGTAAGTGATACATCAAATCATCAAACTTGATTCGGCAATTCCTGGAGAGAAGAGTCGGATTTGCAGGCCTGGTTGCGATGTCCGGGATTCTAGATATTAGACTACGCTTATGATAAGCAGGATGAGTCCTAGGTCAGAGGACAGAGCAAATTCACGAACACGACCTGTAAATACTAAGTCTAGCAAGTCAATCTTACGATGTGGGCCACACCTTGCTGCAAAAGTGAAGGAGAAGAGAGGAAATCCGGCAATCTAATAATGTAATTCTTCTTTAGGGTTCGTGCTTTCGGTATAAGGATGCTCATATTTTTGAGATGTGGCAGGTTATAGTAAGCTATTTTTCGACCGTAGTTCTGAATGGAGGCTAATGTTGTAATGGCGGAGTCACTACTAGATAAGCCTACATGCGCATCTGAATTTCACGCTTTAGGACCTGCTTGTCTTCAACAGTACTGTCATAAGAAATATAGATTACTTTAAGTATTGATTCGGATCCTTACATCGGGAATTACGATCCAGGAAGGTACGGCGAGGGCGAGAACGTACCGCTCGGTTAATAAGGGGTTGGGTATCACGTGAATCACGTCCTTTCAAAGGGAAGCGGGTTCTTGAATTTCTTGGGCTAATGATGGCTGAAAGCATTAATACATGCTAATTAAGAGTTGCTTACTCCCAGAGCTAGCTTCCTTCCACCAGAATGAAACGATATATACTTATTATGTATTTCCCTGCGATCTATCTACATAGAAACTTTCATCCTATTACATACAAATATACACAAAACACCTTACGACTTTCTGACACTTGGTAGACCTCTCTTACCCTTCATCGTCCTCCTCGATCGACCCATCGCAGCTCTCTTTGAGATACCGACCTGACTTAGATCAACCTCCTCACCACCATAACTGCTCCCCGGCCCGAAATCTGGCTCTCCCCCAAGCGAGCCAAAGATATCGCCAATATAGTTCGTTGGCTTAACACCAGCCTTGAAGGTATCCTCCCAACCGCCAAGAATACCCTTCACAACCAAAGTGCCTGCAATGTATATATTCTGAATCGCGGGCTCGAAGCCTCCCTGCTCGGCGTAAAACAGATTCTCCTCGACCGATTCGCCGTGGTAGGGGCGTTCGAAGTCAGATCCGGTCCGCATAACGATGATGCGAGCGAAGTCGACAAGGCCGTTGATGGAGGCGCGGATCATTGCTTCGAGCGTTGCATTGTCTTCCTGCGCCGTCATGCAGTAGACGCCACTACCATTCGTCATGAGCGTAGTGAAATTCTCAAAGGCCTCGCTGAGGAGCGTCCCAGAATAGTAGACATCCGAGGTCGCTACGTCGCAGGTGATGACTCCTGGCTTCTGAGTCGCGGCCGCGTAGCGCTCCTCGCTAGCGTAGTTCGCTCTGTATGCTGCCGCTTTGCTGGAGGAGTTGTACGTGGCGTTGGATGCGAATTTGACGGCTATGTCGCGGAGCGCTTCGTTGACTTCAAACACTTCCGTTCCGTAGATGGACGTGGGGTACTGGTCGGGCGCATATGAGTCCAGTGGGATATAGCCAGTAGAGTAGTTGTCTGGAATTTCGCGGGCGTCAAATTCGTATTGAAGAGCAACTTGAATGGCGTACTTGGAGAAAGCAATAGAGCCAAGCGTGCCGTGCTTCGGGTTGATTCCTGCAATTCCAGCGACCATGAAGTATGTCTGGGTGAGGTTGAATTGCGGAGATAGCATGAGTGCTTGGATACTTGTACCGGCGTTGATTTCAGATTCGCCAGTGGTCAGTTGACAGACGGATTCGTCGGCCAAGCAATGGACTTCAGGGAAGAGCATAGATAAACCTGGGACGGTAATGTTCATGGCCAAGAGGTTACCAATTGATCCTTTCGTCTCAGCATTTTCGTACCAAACATCGGCTTCAGGTGAAAACTGGGGAATGATCAGCTTGGTATTACCACTTAAAAGTTTTAATATTTACCATGCTAATGATGAAGACCTTGGGGGATATTTTAGGACATTCATAGGTGATCTTCTCCACTATTTGTACGACGGTGTTGTTTGTTACAGGCTCGTCCCGTTGAAACTTCTCAGTAACAGGATTAGCAACTACTATAGCTGCACCACCAAGCACACTAGCAATATTAAATAGACGCATCTTGAAATCGAGAACTGGAAAGAATCACAGATCGAGTGAGATCAGGGAGCTGGAAACGAGAGAAAGCTTGAGGGGGGAAAGTTCAAATCCTCATTTACGCCCCTCCTACTTAAAGAAAGATAACTATCTTACGTGTAATTCTCCCATCTTTCTAAGAAGCTTCCATATGCCTTCCATGCAGGGGTTTCCAAGCCACTATCTATTTAGTACTTCGAAATAAGAGCCCGTTGAGGAGAGAGAGATAGGAGAATTAGCGTGCTACCCACTTCTTTGGCACGAGTAATTGGTGCATGGAGAACGTGTCCTCGAGGAGCTGCCACATGCGGATAGATGCCCCGGAATTAAGGTGATCGGCAGGTACTAGCCTTGCCGGAGAGGCGCAACTAAAAGAGCTGGAAATTCGTAGGGTGGGGTGGCGGAGGTCCCCGAACAGTTGGAGGGGCTAGAAATTGAAACCTTGGAATAGTGACAAAAGGTATTCTTAATCTGACAGAAGGTTTTTGAGATTAATGATGCTATCGTTCTAGAACGTCGTAGGCTCTGAAGAAATGTTGCAGGACTGCGGCTCGGAACTCCCGTAACTTTATAATAGAATCCGATCACGACAAATCTCCTCGATGAGACCACGACATTCGCTATATATCAAGAAACAATTACTGAGAAATCCCTATTGAAGTTAAAGAAACCACATGAGAACCCTAGATAATAACCTTCCACTGATCTGCGCCTTTGCGTTGGTGGCCGTCAATATTGGAGGTACAGAATTCGCTGAATAAAAGTATGTTGGAGGCCGGTCCCGCTCCTGCATCTCCTCACCTATAGCTGCATCAATAGAATTCGATTATATTTTCGAGGGGAGCAAACTTACGGTTAGCTGCAACAATATCTCGTAAACCCTCGACTAATTCAGACATCTCTTGTGTGATTCCATCCAAGTCGTTGGCCGCTAAGCCATCGCGGATGGGGTTGAATTTTGAGTATCTTCCCTTCCCTTGTTTTGAATTGGGTAATGGGTGATAGATATTCCGGAAAATCTCTGTTGCATAGTCGATAATGTAGACCTCAAGGTGGCGTATGTAAAGTATCATTCGGTTGGAGTCGTAGTGATCGTACTCCCAATTAAATCCTATCAGTAGCCTCTGCATATTTTCCACGATCAAGCATAACATTAGCAGCGTACAAATGCTGCTTACCCAGCCTCTCTTGCTCCGTTTCTTGATATCGTCTTTGAATTGCTGGTCCAGACCGACCAAGACATCTGCCATGGCAGTACGAGTTTCTGCCAATACCAAAGTTTTCAACTGGTGGTTAACAAGTAAAGAGAAATGGAGCCGCTTATTATTGTCAAGCGCTCGTTGTGACATGCCTTTTTCAAGTGCTTCTGTTGTTTTATCTGTGAATTTCAATTCTTTTACCAACAAGACGTCGTAAGTGAATGCCACCCAAGCTTTTTTAACGAGAATATCCTGAATATGGTGAGCTATGACTCTTAACTGCATTATGACCAAGAACTTACAGATGATGACTTCTTTGTGTAGTTTTCGAGCAAACACATGATCTGGCTAGCGAATGGCCGTAGAGTCAGAACGAACTTGTTATTCTCTTGATCACGCCCAGCCTTAATTGAGCCCTCCACGAAATTTCTAATCTCAGTTCTTGATAAGGACCAGTCTGTGTCAATTGGATCACAGCATATCTCGAACCAATAAGCGTCCTTCCTATCCTTTCCCCACTTCGATTCACGTGTCTCTTTAGACTCTGGTCGTTCGAGCTCTGGCGATGAAGAAAAATCTCTAACTCTCAGGACATCGAGGTTGAATGGTATAACTTCGGAAATTGTCTGTCTTATCAAAGGATACTTTAGAGACGTACAAAATAGTTCGACCTCAAACTTGTTTTGCGAGAACTTAGCAACGTCTCTAGTGATTATACATTTGACATTTTCTTCTTCATAGTGTGCAACTTTGTAGTCTATTTCTTCATTAGTCATAAATCTATACGAAGTCGCGGCTACTTACCGACATAAAACATTTCAGTGAAATTCGTGAATGATTCTCGCCGGCATATTGTTCCTGGAATGCTGCTTGCAACGCCCCTTTTTTGTTGACACTGATAGCAATCGCCGCGGTTGATATCACACTATGCATAACAAATCAGTTGATGTAAAGAAAACCTCCGAAAATTTAAGGAGGAAAGCACATATTTGGATGGAAGAGGAATCACGGACTTACAGGGATTTTCTTGATACGACAAGGCCAACAAGCCCCTGCTTTGCGCACATTGGCTACTTTCCCTCGTTTCTCGAGATTCAAAGCAGTACTTCGTCGAGCTCGCCTTGATTTTTCATTTCCTTTCTTGGAGGAGCGGATAACAAGTGAGGCAGATGAGGGCTCAAGGTCTGTGTTGAGCTCCTGACTAGTTGGCACATTATCCCATTGTTGAGGCTGCAATGATGGACAGACTCCTGAGAAAACGGACGATAAATCCGAACTGTTCTCTTGCATTTCAGACCCGTAAAAACTCCCATACTTAGTGACAGAAGTATTTTCGTCTTCAAAATCCGTTCCTTGTGCCTCTATGTATGGCAATGAAGTAATGCCTTGAGAATCCATCGTGTGCACGAATCCATCCCATGGAGCCCCACGCATTGACAATCTTGTTCAACCAATTGCTGCCTTTCGGGTATCAAGACTGATTCTGCGAATGATTCCGGAGTACCTGTAGGGACTATACCTGACAACGAGGCTAAGGGAAGAGACGAGTTGACATTGAATAGACCATGAAAAGGGTCCTGGAAAAGATCTTGAAAAGGGGCATTGTAAATAGGGACATTCGTAATAGGGACTCTCATATCAAACAACCGGGCCGAGTCTTCGTTGCTCGGTATGCCGGCCGCATGAAAGTTTTGACTTGGAGTATCAATTTGAAGTGAAGAGTTGCTGAAATCCTTCTGTATTCTCCAAGGGTCAAAGGTGGTTGCGTCGAAAGTGAAAGGAATATTGCTAAAGTCGACAAGCGACTCGGATGTGTTCCGATAACCCATTGATACCGCGGCGGGGGGCTGTTCAATCAAGGGGTCATCTGCGCCTATTTCGGGCTGTTGAACTTGGTCGGGGTAGCCACAAATAGCGAGGAATTCTGCAAAAACATAAAGAATCAGCAGAAGCTCTTCCAATAGAAAATTGGCAGAAGCAGCACTTTACAAATCTTTCAATTAGGAAAACATAGCACATACCTTCTTCTTCAGCACTAAGCAACTGCTGGCCACTCAGTTGTGAAGTGATCGTCTGGTTGTTGTGTACATGGTTGAGGTTTAGCAACTGATCTCTAGGAAGCTCAAACACATCATTGCCGCGTCTAACCTCGTTCAGCCGGTTTCTGTCTTCTTCGATGTCCATTGCTCCTTCTGCCTCAAAAGGCATTCGTGGCTGATGGTTTGGTTGCAGACAATCTTGAGGTGAAGCTATGAGCGGATCCCTATTCAAAAGGTCGAGGACTGAAGATGAAATATATCTTGAAAGCTCACAGCCTTACCAAATGTTCGGTCTGCCAAACTGAATCCCGGTGTGGTCAGTCGAAATGAGGCGTCCAATACCACGCACGAGTGCACGTTTCAGCCGCTTCACGTATCCCACACCGAAATCCAGAATTTTGGTCACTCAGTACATGTACAACTGATGACATGGCGGTGTAGCAAGGGAATGGAAAAAGCAACCACAAACTTCTCGGTCAAGAGCAGGAATGCCACAAGGCTCGCAGACTTGCTTTCGACTCAAGAAACGGCCTTCATATTAAATGCGCGGCTGTGCATATCGCTGCACAAAGCCAAATGATCCACGTATTGTGGAGGTTGTAATTACTTTTAGTGACTTGTGCATTCTTGACATCTTATGAGGATTGCCTAATTCGATATGTTGCACACCTGTCACACACCAGACTAGACGCCGCTAAAACTCGACAGCAGCCTTTCCGGGTCCTTCTAAGGTCGGGATTTTTTTGACGAGCTCATTCTTCATAGTTCGTTTCTTTGCAGCGGACGCTTGGTGTACTGAAATCTCGGGGGCTGATTGCTTTCTTCGCGGGCCTGGCGTTACCATCGCTGGTCGAGCTCCAGCCACGGGTACGGTTGGTTTGACGGAGGACGAAGAAGGGGAGGATCCATGAAGGAGAATCAGATTCTTGCTTGCTTCTGAGAGCTTTTGACGTTTGGAAGTTGGTTTTGATGCTGGTTTTGATGCTGGTTTTGATGCTGGTTTTGATGCTGACTGGCATGGGTGCTTGATTTCCGACACCAGCTGGTGCTGTTTTTTTGAGTTGCTTTGTGCGTGCCATGAATGCCAACCTTATCAATTAGAGAAGATGAAGATATTGAAGATTATATTGCACTGGTTTAGGTCGCTCTTACAGTATTAATAATGCCTTTGGCGTCGAGGGCGTCACGCACAACTTCTTCATTCAGCCCATCCATCACATTCCCTCAGTGGTCCTCGGCTAGACATTTCGACAGACGGCAAACACACGTGGATATATAGTAAGGCTTCAAAAACATCCTCAAAATACATCACCGATCCATCTGCAGCACCCGTGTTTGCTGCAAGCTGGTGACATTTCAGCCTCAGCCATACAGCAAGTGTATATTACAGACCTCTGCTCTGCTACTGTGGATTCTAACCAACCAGAATCCCTGCGTGCATCTCTTTCGCCAAGGCTGTAGCGCTTCTAGTCGCAATACCACAGGCGCTTCACAAGGCATCAAAATAGATCCAGCGCTTCAGTGAGCGGCAGCGACAGACCCCCTGTCAAGGACGCGCCGGGTCGGCGGTTCAGCAGTGAAGATACCAGGGAGGTTTGATTCAAAAGAAATCGCGACCTCGCGTTGTGTTTCTTCATTGATTCCCTAAGTTTGAAGTTTTTATTTTTCTTGTTCAAATCTTCTTTCGCAGCTGTTTGTTGCATTTCAATTTTACGTCAGGATGGTACTCGTGAGATCGGCATTCGTTACAGCGGGTAGGTCACCATCACCCCTGAACCGGAACCCCACCATATAAATTTTAACGCAATAATGCGGAGAATGCTTGCCTGAACCATCTTCGACCGCTGACTTGCTTGCATCTTCAACAGGCCTCTTCTTTACGACAGCAATAGCCCTTTCAACGGCACCTGCTGCTGGATTTATTGCCAGCGACGGTAGCATATCTTTTGCGCTGAACATCCCTCAAGATGACGATAGCAACGAGTTGTTTTTCTCCATTTCAGGAGACAGCAGCTGCTCGTGGCTCGTTAGTCCTCCTTACCTATACCCCCTTGCGACGGCCTCTGATATGACCAAATGTAGGCTATTGGGATGGGAAGCGAGAAGATGGACAATTCGTTAATGTTTCTGCTCTATTCCGATCCCTCTGGCAAAAACGGCAAGTCCAACAATGCCAGCCTCGCTGCTTCCACTAATTCGTAGAAACAGTAACCGTCAGTCCGCGAATCTCTCACGGCCATGTGGAACCCAGCTACACCTCGAATATTTCGATGACCGTTTTACCAGGCACGGGAATCGCAGGCAATACCACAACGCTCAAAGCGAAGTGTTCCAATTGCAGGTCCTGGAAGGGAGGCTCGATCGATCCGAAGAACACGGCGGCCAAGTTCACATATGCAACAGGCCCAGATGGCAACCTGAACACAAAGTCTCTGTCCGCGGACATAAAACGGCATGCTACCTACGGGGCATTCAAGATGGATTTGACGAAAGCGGTTAGGGCGGGCAGCGTCCCGGTTCCTGCAGTTGCGGATTCTGCGGGCGTCACGCAGACACAGGACAAGACCGATCACGACTTCTCGGCTCCTCTGCATGCCTGCATCATGATCTTGGCCTTTGTTGGTCTCATGCCTATCGGCATTCTCGTCCTGCGAGTTATGGATAGCCCGAAGTGGCACGGTATCAACCAAACGCTGTCGGTTGTGGTGGCGTTGATCGGAGCTTGCTTGGGTATCTATGCCGGAACGATATTCAATCGAACGAAGAATTTCAATTCCGCGCATCAGATTCTGGGTCTGATGGTTATATTGTTGATGATTGGTCAATTTGTCCTCGGCTTCATGCACCACCGAATGTACAAGAAAACCCAGGCTCCCACGAAGCTTGCTCCCATTCACGTATGGCTTGGACGAATCGTCATTCCAGCTGGTATTGTGGATGGTTTCCTGTAATTCATCCCAGTCTTCCCATTCCAGATGCCATCCTGCTAACTTTGATCTAGTGGCTTCCCATTAGCTCTCAACCCCAAGTATGACTGGGCACTTCTTGCTCTTGTCCTTCTGGTAATGATTTTCGTGGGGCCTTTTGCTTTCTGGAGATACAAACGCAGTGTTCAGAAGGCGAAGACCGAGGCGGCGGTAGGCTCTAGCGGCTATCAAAACCAACCTTGGATGAATACACAAAGCGACTTCAACTTGCACCCAATGAACCCTCCGCCTGTATATCAGAATCCGGGATACGGCCGTTAGTTTGACTGATGGAATGCCACGGGGTAATGTAGTGTAAAGGTACAGGCGTTTGGTATACGGAGCTTGGTGTTTGGGAATAGGACTTTGTGACTTTGATAAAACTCTTTTTGTCTATGCGGAATTCGTGGCGTTGGTCGAGAACTTCTGGACTTCGTCCCTGAACGAATTAGAACAAGTAAAATATCGATTTGGTTGCAGTAGAATAGTATTTGCGGTCTGCTGCTCCAGTGAGCCACCGCCTTTAAGCTATCTGGAGATATGTGGGTTTAACTTCCGCTCTGTAACTCCAATAATTGTTCACTCCATGTCATTGTCTATGCTCAATCATTTTCAGGCTCCAGGCGCATAGTGGCGCTTTCACTCCCCGCTTCCGTAGCCCGATCCGAACGCCAAAAACCATTCGTATTCTTACAAGATGCCTTTCCCACTCACCAGCTCATTTCACCACTGCGTGACATAGTCCCTGCTTCCTGCTATCAGCTTCTCCAGGTTTAACCTCGTGCTCCAAACAATATTATCCGTAATCCCCTTCTCTCGAATATTGTCGGTATCCTCTTGCTTCGAACCCTGAATATCGCTGTCTTTGTTTACAGATCCAGCAGGTCGATGATGATAGAACAGCATAGGCTCCACAGAATAGCACTTCAAGTCCAACGCCTTGTCTTTACACGAGAACATAAGCTGGTTATCGAACGCGAGGTCGTACGTTGTCTTTATCGCCAGCGCCGCCAAGATCTTCTGAGCCCCGCGCCGAGAAACCGCATACGCAAAGGTACAGATGGGCGTGATGCCCCTGTGCACGATGCGCGTGCCCTCGGGATAATCCTTCAGCATCTTCAGCCAGGGCTGGTGCTCTTTCGGAGCCACGGTCGCGTCGTTGGTGATAACGTAGATGGGCTCGTCTTTGTCCTCGGGGCCCACCTCCCCGCAATGCCCGGGCCATAGAATGTCCCAGTCGTCGCCGTAGGGAGAGTCCTGGGGCTCGTTGAGGGGGCTCTTAGATAAGGTACGCACTCCTTTGGCGAATTCGGGCATTTGGGATTGGATGCGGACATCCCAATCGATATCGTCTTCCATGATGAGCGCTGACGATAATTGTCGTTCGAGGACACTGGGGGATCAAGGCTGTTAGATGGGTGAAGCGTGCTTAGTTGGGGACTTGGAAGGGGTCTACAAACCTTCGAATCGCATTCATGTGTGCCCGCCACGAGCCCAGTACTCCTTCAGTCATTGTAAAGCCCTAATTGCATAAGTATTGACCAGTAAGGAGTATTGGGATAGAGAGCCATACAGCCGGTCGAGCCTTGTCCAAAACATCCTCGCCTTTAACAGCATCAACAAACTCCACTTCGAAGCCCGTCAAGGAACTCGACAGGATCATTACGTCTCTCTTATCGGAACGTTCCTCAAGCCCAAGAACCAGGACCTTTTCGAACTATAGAAACACAAACAAACACACGTTAGCCTAATGATATGAAAGAGAAGGCGCAGATAAAGATCGAATTATATATATGACATACGCCAAGTGTTCCATTCCCCGCTCGAGCAAGGTCATGCTCAGTATCGTGGACCAGAGGCGCCGGCTGCTGCGAGTGAGACAGACTCCATGTGGGCGTTGTATGATTCGAAGTGCGCAGGCCCAAGAAGACAAGCAGCAGCGAGATGGAACACGCTGCGATAACAAGGTGGCAGCGTGTGTTTTGGCGTATGGCAGTCATATTGATTGTAAGGACGCAGACAAATTCACATGGTATTTCTGTGCTTTAGGAAGGAAGAAAGAGGGAGAGGAGAGGAAAGGAAAGACGCAGGGCAAGATTGTTTTCAGAGACTGGTGGTAGCGAGGGTAGGTATCTCATCAGGGGTGAGCGGTACTGTACTGGGTATTAAATATGGATACCAACCAGGCTCGCCAGACCAGTATGCAACTACCCGGTTGAGTGAGTGGTACAGTACTGTAGCTGCTTTTACCTGTCCGTTAATAATTCACGCCTCCATTCGCTCATGACAGTACAGCTTGCCTGCCCTGCCCACAAAAAACGCAGATTGGGATTGAAAAGCAGCAATGGTCTGCTCCGGGATCTGCATCTCAGTGGGGTGGTCGTTACTCGTGCGGAGCGTACACGTTAGCCGTAATTTACAGAGTACAGTACCTGCAGGCTAATAGGTCCTTACGAATTTCAGAGTACTGTACCTACCTAGGGTATGTATACCCTGTACGCCATACTTGCTCGCATTGTGAAGGAATGCGAGAGAACCGATTATTACTCCGTAAAGCTTGTAGCAGATAAAGGCTCCACTACAAAGCTTGTTTAAACCCCCCCGGTGTGGTGGTGTACGCCAATCATTACCTACCTTCCGAGCGGCGTACAGTACCTGCGTAATGTGATGGGTTGGACCCAGTTATACTCTGCGAGATGATCGCCGAGATCACCCTCTCTCTAGCTGCGCGGGGTCTACTGCCAAACAAGGCTAGTTGCGTTGCTTCCTTCCACTTTTGGTCTCCTTTGAATTGTCCAATTATTATTATCATCTAAACTGCGGACTCTGTGGTTCATCAAGATATTTTTATTTCTACTCTGATTGCGCATTACACTAATCTTTTGATACCAAACTACTCCGTACCGGGCTACGCCACCCGCAGCGGGAGTCCCGCTCTCCACGGGTGAGAAATAAGTTGCCGGAATTGACGCCTTTAGAACACCTAAAAACCTGCCACATTATCTTATAAAAAATCTAGTATAAAATTAATTCTGTAATACTATATAGCTATAAAGGCTTCACGTACTTTTTCGGATCTTTTCTATTTTACTTTGACCTGAAAAGTAAAAGAGAAGAGGAAGTTATTCGTGTTGCGCACATGTTAATTTAGGAAATTTATTTACCCGTGGAGCCGCTCTCGCTCCTTAGCAGGGGAGTAGGATTCCTTACTTCGGCGAGTGGCGACGTCTACCTAGCTAGGTAAATTTAGGTAGATCTTAAAATTACTCCGTAAAACACGATAACATTAGTATAAACTATACACCGATAATCTAAATAACGTGCTAGATAAAGATAGATTCATTTTTGAAGCCTAAGGTAGGTAGGTAGACTCTACCTCTATTAAGTGTACTTTAGGACTGAAGAGTTTATAAGTATACCTTACTATACTGGTAGTATAACTCCTCTTTTGGTAATGTAATTATTATAAAACTACCTAGGTAGCTATTAATCTATTAAGACCTACCTATCCACTTCTACTCTACTCTAATTTTACGCGTATAAGCCTATAAGGGTATCTATGCTCGAGTAAAGTATACGTGTTCTAATCTTACAGCTCTGAATTTGGTCTCATTGCCACTTCCAATGTCTATAATTCAATTTATAAATTTGCTAGTCCTAGATTATTCAACGCATAACGGTAGAGAAGTTCTTTTTACCTACGGGGCATATTGTCGAGTCAAGTCCGTGGATATCGCGAATGTTATCGCTAAACAAAAAGGGGTTCGAGACCAGCTAACAGGCCGAGCAAACCCTGGTCAAGCGCCCAGCTTACGGAGTAGACATACTTGAGCTATAAATAAAGGTGCAAGTATAGCCATTTCTACCCTCATATGTGCACATAGAGGGAGAATCTCAGATACCTAGATATATGTGTCTATGTATCGTAACTAATTATCGAGGTGGGTAGGTAGTGACACGACAGAATAATAGAGTACTTTACTTGGACGAAACCCAATTTCAACCGAGATGACTTTTTATCCGCATCGTCAAGAGACTTAAGATCCAGCTCATTTGTACCATGCCGGCCCAGCCCTAGGACAATTCCTCTCCACCAAGTCGTTCTCTTCCCTACTCTATGTATCCCGCCATTCCATTCGCTCCGAATACTCTATATGCGCACGGGTGTCCAATTATCGCGTCTAGATGTGGTAAGGGTTGTGAACAACTGACTCAGTATCTCAAGTCGCGGTAAGTGTCACGTGTATTGCACTACACGTGATGCCTGGCGCTCCCTTCCTTTAGCGCCACGCTAGTTAGCCACATATTAGGGCCCCCGTGAGGGCATCCATAGAATGCATCCCCTTTTACCACCCCAATATGCAGTCATCCTAACAGTAAGTTGGCAATTGAACCCAAATCATACTTCCACGTGTATATAATACTCAAAGCCCTCTTTTGCACTTCTGTGAGTCTTTTCACGAGTACTGTACATGTGTAGCGTGGCAGACCAGACATGGCATACAGGTTGTGTCGAACGTCTCTACGAAAGGCTAATATTCGTGTGGTTATCCGCTTCTCGTCTTCCATGATCATCGGGGTCTTGTTTCCAAATGGGTCGAGCAAGGTGCCGAGATACATTGATGCTCTGAGATTGGTGACAGGCTCGGAATATATCTGCACATGTTGCCATTGGCTTGGGAGGTCGTTGTGTTTTTCGGTGAACTTTCGGAGTCTCTTGAGGTCCTTGAAACGAAAGGTGTTCTGACAATAGGCGATTTCGGATGCCTCGGTATGAAACTGTCTGTTGACGAAGAAAACAGTTTGGAAGAGGTTGTTTCTCGATATCGAATATCTGCTAACTGTCATGGTGAGGCTTTCCCAGAGAAGCACGGGCGATATGACTCCATCTTTGACAAATGCCAGTTCGAATATCTGGTCTCCGATCTCGCGAAGGAGCTTGGAGAACCAGGGAGTCTCTTCTAATATGGGATTCTCTACTGACACTGACGCATGGGTACAGAATCGAGGATATATTTCAAGAGTTTTTATGTAGGGTTGAGAGGAGGCTCATTCGGTGTGACGATATAATCTGGCCAGTATAAGTGCTTGTCATGGCCAGGGGGGAGATAGGCCTACTGCTTGCAGCTACCTTGCGAGAAGACGGAACCCTGGGCTGCCCGCGATGATAATAAAGGTAAGTTGGGTTGGCACTATTGCGTGCTAGGCATGAGCGCAAGCCTTGTGAGAATGGTAAATTGTGTTGTGTTAGGTTGGCTTCGATTCACTCTCAGAGTATAAAGCGAAGCGAAGCAGCCCGCTCTTTGAAGTTGCGCTGCCTCCCATCCGAAAGCTTCATCATCCTCCAATCATCCACAGTAAAGCAGTCATCTTCTCTGCCACCAAACCCCTACACACCCTCCCAAGTCCCACGACAGCTAAGCACAAGCCTCCACGATGCCGCCGTCGCAAGCGCACGTCAGTTCAGGTGGTCCAGCGATCCCGGACGGAGTCCCTATGAAGGTAAGCAAGTTTCTTGACCTTGGAATGCTCACTGTCTAATGCAAGCAGACTGAATGCAAGAGTCTTAAGAAGGTTATGAACCGACTACAAAAGAACGTCACCACCATCTAGCGAAAGGTCTTGATGTGCTCACTCCCAAAGTAGCGTCGCACACGCAGCGCATCGCGGCTCTGGAGTCGGCAGTCAAGTCCCTTATGGATGCCAACGTCAAGCTACACAGCCAAGTCAAGGGAACCCCTCCATCAAAGGTGAACAAGAAGCAGAAGAGGAAGCAGGACAAGAAGAAGGACAAGGTCCCAAAAGTGACTGCTCTACCGCCTCCACCACCTCGAACACGCCCTTTAGTGACTTTGCCGCATCAGGCCAGCGAAAAGAAGAAAGTTGAGAAGAAGACGAAGGCCGATGAAGATAATCAGATTAAAGTTGAGGTGAAGATGGAAGAACTATGAACTTATGTTTGTTGGTGGACATCCTGTGTTTTCTACCTTTGTAGCTGCGGTGGACAGCAAACAATTTGTCTTTCCTAGAAGCACTCATTGCAACTTCACAGGCCTGGCCTGCTCAGATGTTTTATTGGGCTCATGCTCTGGATCTATAATCTACTCTGATGCTTGAAGAGCGCGATAACCTTCTCGGGCAAGCGCCTCTTGTCTCCTTTCCAATAACAACCCTAGACCTGAAACTGCAACGTTTCTGACTTGCCCTGCGCCTCTCCACTCCTCAAGATCTTCTCGATGATCTCCAAGTCCGCAAGAGCCTCTTCGGGAGATTGATTCGGGAGGGTGTGACCCTTGGTAAGCGCCTCACCCCAAGCAGCATCCTCCTGTTCAACTCCATTCCCTTGGCCTCTTTCCTTGAAGTCCACCGTGGAAGATTTACCGTCCTTCTCTTCACCCTCTCTGACGGTTACCTTACTTCCCATAAGCGATACACTGCCTTTCTCGCATGCAATCGTATACTCATTACCAAAGAGTGAAGTGCCAAAGGACACCGAAAAAGTGCCAGAGATGCCAGACTTTGTTAGCCAGATAGAATTGATAGTGTCGACTGGAGGGAGCTGTTCTCGGAGAAGCGTCGAATAGGCAGTCAGAGCAACGGGTTTGGCCTCCTCTCCTAAGAGCAACCTGGCCCCGGCAACAAAGTGGACACCTAGATGTTGAGTTGTTAAAGGTCCAGAACGCCTAGTAAACTACAAAGGAGATTCGAGACTCAAAAGGCGCTTACCACCATCGAGAATGAAACCTCCTTGATATCCAGGATGTTGACGCCACGGCGTGTCTGGCCCAAAATTAGCTCAAAACAGTTTTCTGGGGAACCTTGTAGTCCTCACTATAATACTTGTCGCTAGCAGTTACGTTGCCGAAGCTCTTGATCGTAAACCCCAAAATGCGTCCCAACTTCTGTACCTCCTGTCTTGCATACACAAAGCTCCCCAAGTATCGATAATTCTCTGCAACGCTCCAGGTTGCACCGCCCTTTACCTTGTCACTTTTCGAATACTCGATCAAATGATGAGCCCTCTTGAGATCCTTGGCGATTGGCTTTTCGGACAGTACGTGCTTGCCTGCAGCGAGGGCGGCTTCGATGTATTCAGGCTGGTTGAGGATGGGCAGAGCAATTATGACGGCGGCAATGGAATCGTCGAGCAGCAAGTCATGGTATGTTTTCCCAGCGCCAGAATCGTCCGAGTAGAGGTCGACTTGGGCACCTAGTTCTTGTGCGGATTTGAGGGAACGCGAATAGATGGCCTTCAGCGTAAGGTGGGGGGTAAGCTGGACGGCAGGCAAGTGGTGCTCCTTTACGAAGATACCGCTGCCGATGATTGCTACGCCGATTGGCATTTTTAATTCGTGGAGCTGAAATGGGGGTCGATGTTGTTCTTTTTGGGTGGACAGAGGAGGTAGAGGAGATGTTCTTCGGTACACCAGGTATTTGGGGCAAGGGCAGGGGCGGGGTCAGTGGCGGGGGTGAGGTTGCACAAATAAACCTTGCGTCAACTTCGTGCATCGTGACGAAGTCTTTACTTGCACAGCATCAACATCAACATCAACGCCCATGCCTTTCTTTGAATCCCGCCACCAAGCAACTCCGAGGTGATACTAATCCTATTAGGTGGGCGAAGTTATCGTGATATCGATTCTGTCGTGACCCGTCCGGCGTTCCTGCATTTCAGTCAATCTCGTCAATTGGACACGCCATGGCAAAAGTACCCGTAAGAGAAAGCTCCACCGTACAACATCTCGTTTGAGTTCATAGCACAAGTCTGGTTCTGTCTTACGTTGCAGAGAGTTGATTGAAGGGGTTAACAAAAGCTTGCTGGTGCACAGATCTCGGTACCAATACCAACACCAGTGCTGGGTATCGACGACAAAATACCAAAAGCTTACTACAGAGGGCGAGGAGGCAAAGCTGCCCGCTCCCTATTTCCAAATGTTTTACCATGAAGTTCTCATAATTGCAATTGGATGAAGCCATCCTGCTGTTCAACCAACCGCTTTATCGCCTGGATCACATGAGTGCTGTCAACAAGCAAGGAAATCGAAAAGATCTAAAAGACTGGCAAGTACAAGTTCACGAGCTATCGAATATCTGTAAAGTACTGGTTCTCAAGCACCTGACACTATGACTTTAGGCAAATTGTCAAGAGTTGTCTAGAACACTGATTCCTGCTCTTCTGCTCTAACTCCATCTCTTTCGTCCGTGGTGACAAATTCCCAAGACATTCTTCAGTGCTTATGATCGCCACCGCCCGTAATTTTCCAACTCCTTTTCACTTCCATACACCACCAAAATGAAAACACGTTCTCTGTCGTACTTTCCCGATGCATGCCATAGAGAATCAGGCTGGCCAAACGAGAACCTGATAACGTCGCCAACCGCAACGGCTTGCAAAGGTGCCATGTCGAGCATACTTCTAGTTGTTGCATCCGCGAACTGTGAATATCTTCTGTCTCCGTTGGCAGGGGCGGCCTTGCTCACTTTTGTCGGATTTCCAAGCAAGGTCGTGCAGTAGACGCTGTTGATGTCTCCTGGATTATCTGGCGAGTACATCTCTCCATCTGTATGCCAAGGACGCTCAATTGAATCCACAGGGTTGGTCATACGGACAGATACGTAGATACCCTTGGACGTGGCCGCTGCCTCACCAGCTTGGTTTTCCTTGGCTTGGAAGTCCGCCGCCGACATATTGATGAATTCGATCACAGCTCGTTTGACGGTCGATGGCCTGCCGTCTGAATTCTGGCAGATGAAGTCAGTTATCTCTTGGGCTGGAAGTGCCGATCCGAGAGCTCCGCAGTAGGTGTAAAGCGCCAATCTGCCGTTCTGGACTTGGAGAGTTGTTATGTGAGGCAAATGAGGGATGGGACCAAGGTTGGAGAAAGGAGTGAACTGTTCTATCTGGTTGGGACTGGTTGTCATCTTGAACTGAAAGGCTGTAGAAGCCAAGGTTGAGGTGCGTTTATGATGTCGCAACAGGTGGATGTTGATAGTGTTCTGTTTCTAGTAAGAAATGTGGAATCCATTACCTTTATACCCTGGCTGTTAGACTTGGAATTCTCCCCGAATTCCCAGGAAAGGAGTGGATAGTACTCCTATCCTTAGAATGTTTCGTGAGAAACCGAACAAAGGGAACTATCCCAGCACATTCGAGAAGCCCCCAAGCCCTTTACGAGAAGAGGCTATTTGAGTGCTTGGACTGTGTAAGTCATCAAAGAACAGGTGGTCTGGGAATTTGTTTTCACTCTTAAACATAACGACTGACAGCAAACAGGGTGTTTTCGCTAGTCCAAGGTCTGATTCAGGGGCAACCACGTGATATGATTACATGTGGAAGTCAACGATGCGGGTGTTGTATATTGCGAGGCTCAGACTAGAACTCTTTGATTTAGCGCTCCTAATCAGTTTCACTATCTTCAGCGACAAGCATGTTGTAGAAGGTCCAAGTCATGAACTACAAAGAACTGGACTGGACTGGGCTGAAGAAAATACGCGAAGTAAGATATACCCGCTAGCTGTGTCCTTCTAAAACCCATGCCCATAGAGAGAGGTTAATGAAGCGTGTAAAGGTGTTCTGGGAATCTCACTAATCAATCAACTGGATAAATACACCAAGCCTCGGGAATCCCCAACCAACAAGCTGAACATGCATGCATGCATCCCGAATCCCGTCATCCGGTCACCACCACCACCGCTGCTGCAATACAGTACTTATTCCCTGTCGCAGTTACATACATGAATTACATACATACCCCTCAATCGAGAAAAATTTCCCCGCAGTCCACCGCTGAAGAAACGCCGTGTTACATCGTGAACGACCCAATCAATCGGTTCCAGAATCCCGAATGCAGCCTGATATTCTCAGGCATTCGTACGTACTTCAACCGGCCGCTTCTCTTCTCCTGTTACACCAGCTCTACATATAGTACGGACGGAACATCATGTACAACACCATGTATCCATTACATTGCGGATGATTTCAAATTTCGACTTGACCGAAACCCCCGTCTTCTGTTCATCCAGCAAAGAAAAGATTTACTCGCAGATGCAGGCAGTCGCAGTCCTTGCAGCTTGCTCCTACACTTCCCAGTGCCAAGTCCAAGTCCAAGTACCGGTACCATGCATATCATGTCATGTCATGTACAAGTACCCAACAGCCAACCCAACCCAACAGCCTGATAAGCGACCGACGATCCCCCTCCTCATGTCACACGAGAGCGATGGTAATTCTGCAAAGACAAACAAACATACGCAACGCAAGGCAAGGCAAGCAGCCGAAAAAACTCGAGATGGATAAGCACATATTCATATACATATACATATACATATTCATATCATATCACGTATTTGCCTATTACACAGCATGCGCACACTAAGAGTCCCATTCACAACCCACAATCACAACCACAACCACAACCACAACCACAACCAGGCTGTCCTATCCGCACACTAGAAAAATGTGGTCCTCGAGTGACCACCCAGACGGACGCTGTGTATCTACATACAGAGCCAAAATGGACCGAGATTACGAAATGTCGCAAAGCGGCGCCACTCAATCAAGTCGCGTCTGAAACGTATTTGTATATTAAGTCGGAGAGAGAATCGCTACTTCGATACATTGGGTGGCTTGTACCGAGGTGCTGATATCAGATCCCGCTACCATTTGTAGAACCCCGTAGAAACGCCTTCGTCCCCTGCCCTGCCCGCCCCCAGAACCTAACAATCGATGGCCGGGAACACTGTATGAGTACGGGATATATAAAAATCAGATAGCCGCCGTCCCGTAGGATTATATCGAGAGAAAAAATAACATGTAGCTGCGCTGTAAAACGGTGTCACATGTGTATGTGTTTGCTGTTTCGCTCCACAGCGGTATAATGATGATGCTGATGAATCGCTCGCCATGCTTAGATCAGAACTGAAAAGGAAACAAAATCGGAATTCAAATGTGCGCCGCCGCTAAAGATGCTGAGGATACCCACCCCCTACCCGCCTGCCTATGCAATATATATGGTTCGTTCATACAAGAAAAGAAAAGCGGTGCCAATTTGATGCGCTGGATCAAGGCATGCCTACCGGTGTATCCCCTGTCGTTGCGCTCGAGAAGCTGTGGGATTGGTTAGATCCTTGTTGCTGGAGGAGACCGAGCGAGCACCCGTATGCTCCAGGATCCTATAATCGATATAGAGTGCGGAGGTTGGTTGGGCGTATAGTTTCAAAAAAGATATTGTCTTTTCTAGAAGTTCCCGAATTGTGTCTTTTTCAACAAACTTACGCAAGATAGGGTCCTTATACGCGGCTAGGAGGGTGAGAACGTTGCCCCATTGTCTAAGCAGAGTCAATATTATTCAAACAAAATTGAGAACATGCGAAGACGTACGCATGTGCAGTGCCCCAGATGTTTGTGACAATTATCCTATCCTTGCCTGGATCGCCTAGGCCCCAGAAAGCAGTCGTACTCTTGACGAGAGCGCTTATGCAGTTCTTTGCATACTCAAGAATCTTCGGATCAATTTGATCTGCTCGAGTTGCACCGCTATCAATACTAGGAGCATCAATACCCGCCTTGAAATCGCTTGGATACTGTTCCCGCTGATCTTCGGTCTCCGACTTCCTTGGATACGAACGATTGAGGATTTTTAGCACGAAGGGCCGATACGTGATCACGTTTGCTCCATAATACTTCGCTCGCAATCGAGCTTCTAGGATGTCTTTAGCAGGCTCGTCGTTCTCTTCCCAAGCCATAGCTCCAGCAAACGCGGGGATGATCAGCCCCTTCTCGCAAGCTTCGATAGTTGGATAGCAACCGGCGCCGGCCATATCTAGTTCAAATTAGCTGTGATAACATAAAACAGCATCCTACTACGCACCATCCCCAGGCTTATAGAACATGTTGTGCAGCATATTCAAGTGCTTTCGAATGAACAGCTGAGCACTATAAGCTTCTATAATTCTGCGATCAAAACCATCGATGTCCAATGCAGCTGGCAGATTTGGCCCAGGCATATCTTCCTCGTATGTAAGAATGCCAGAGTGTGGCATTGGCAGCTCCGCAACAATATCACTATCTCGTGTTAGTATCGCCGCTGTTTGTTTATATAGACTATGTATACCTTTCCAATTGTAGACAGGTCCAGAATGCAAAGATGAGAGGATTGTCCCTGGCAGGAACTTGTGCCATGTAATCTTCTTTAATCTTCTTGAAGCGGTCCAGTTTTCTAGAACAAGTTAATTATGATTAACTATTCACAGGTATAGGGACTTACGGTCTCAAGATAACTTGAAGCCCTCTGCAGGCCTGGTGAATGTAGGCATGGCTCTCCATCACCCGGGCAAGTTGTCCATGGTATAAGCCTGCGAGGATATTGCAATGAACATGTTGAAGGCTGTTACCTCCAAGCTGGTTACCAATGATGTCGGTCGCAAGAGCGAAATAAGCTAGTCCAGGTATGCGGTCTAAATTTTTCGCCTTCGTCGGATATCCCTTTGTTGTGAACGCGCCTTCAATTGAGGTTCTCCGACTGCGAGTTTGCCCACGATCTGTATCTTGCGGTGATGGTATACCCATAGGAGTGGACATTGAAGGTGAGCTCTGTAGAGGTGATGAAGGGTGGCCGTGCCGGATGGTTGGTGAATTGTTCCAGGTGCCGTCCAAATCTTGATCAGGAACGCAATCAGGGATTTTTTTCTTGGACTGACATATCGACCCTAATGCAAGAACGCAAAGTACAATCGCTGTACTAATCGAACGGAATGGGTGGCCCGGTTTCAATTCCCAGTCTTTCGATACGTCTGGGGGATTGATATAATCGATCAAACCTGGTGATCGTTTCCGTTTGGTTCCTGGGCTTTCTGGATTCCTCACAAAACCTGCGCTCGTAGAACCGTGATTCGGGGTATGGCCAGCTGTAAGATTTGCAACTTGTTTGGGTTTTGGAGAAGTCTCTGGAATTGACCGCAAGAAAGTCTCGATGAGTACGTCCAGGGTTCGAGGAATAAGCAGTGGATGCATGTTGTTGATGTTATCTTTGTATACCTGCACAAGATCTTTGACTCTATCTCTCGAAAAATTGGGCATGCCGTCGGAACCAATATCACCTCTCACGAAATCGGTAGGGAGGTTAGGAGGCGGCGTCCATCCACTACCCACCTGACCCCATTCTGGACCAGAAGGCGAGGAAACCTCGGAATTGGAGTCGCCAGAAATACTTTCCGTTCCATGATCGATCAAAGGATTCTTATCGTATCCTGGAGGGGCGTCGGTGCCTTCCCCCCTGCCATACAGCCTAAGCAAGCCTCTTTTTTCCTCCACGATGATCGGGTACTTCTCGTTCTTGATCATCCTCTTTTGATTAACCACTTCCTTGCACATCTCCGCTATTGGCGGCTCAAGTAGCAATCTCGCAGCTCCAGTGGTGTGGTTCACTGGAATTGATGGTGGTTTAGGAGGTCCAGGATCACCGCCCTCTTCCTCTTCCTCTTCTTGTCGGTCTCGTAGTAAAGGGTCTTGTTGTAGTATATCGTGTTGCACTAGTATTTGCATCTCCAAGAGTCCTTGGCGTACCAAATCATTCGAACGCTCCTGGCCAGGCGTCGGAGGGGGAGGGGAAGGGGATGACTCGACGGCGGGATTCAATCCATCCGATTCTGAGTTATGTTGCTCACGATAGCCAGCCGAAGGATCATCGTCGTCCGGATTCTCTTTTTTCATCTTTTTTTCCTCTTCTTTTTTTTGGTGCTCGACTACTAAAAAGTCTAGCACTTTCTGCGAGCGCCCAAATTTGTCTTGCATCGCATTTACAGAATTTTCTATCCGCATCAATGTCTCCAAAATATCCCCAGATACCTTATCTTGTCTAGTTCTGTTAGTAATTTTCAATTATTAAACAGAATAAGACCCACTGTTTGGGGGGAGGGTCGCGGTAACGACAATCTGATCCCTTTTCTTTACAGGTACTACAAGAAGGCCTTCCTTCATCGCATTTAGCCTTGAGGGTTCGGCAACTATCACAAGCTTGAGCTGCTCGTTGAGCTTTCCTTGGTTTATTGTTGCCACCGTTTGAGGGGTAAGTAACAGAGAACGAATCTCGCGGGGGGCCGAACTGCTGTGTGGGATGATATGGTTCTGTGGCCGACATAGGGCTATGTGGTGGTGCGTAGGAAGCTTGAAACGGGGGACCTCTGACATGCGGTGGTTCAAAGGAAGAAAGAGGCCTCGCGTATCCTTCATGATGTGGCTGGGGGTTTACATGGTGATCGCCCGCTGTTCCAGTAGAAGATGGTCGGTATTGGGGCAGCGTCGTCGGTTCATCTGATGGATCTCTCTTTATCATATTTCGGTCTTGTTGTCCCACATAGGTTTGGGGAGGATGAGGATGATGAAATACATGCGCAGGTCCTGAGCTTGGCCTGTGGGGATCTTGGTTGTATGCTGGGTGCTCAGTATGTACTGAAAGGCGACGGCCCAAAATATTTTGGGACTCAGGAGGCCGGGAGAATGGAGAGTGGTGTTGGTAGGGGGCTGCAGAGGTTGGAGGAGGAAGTTGTCTCGATGTCTCTGCAGAACTGGGCCATGTTGGAGGAGCATGAGCAGGCCCGACCCGGGCACGCTTCAGGTCCGGTTGTTGCCCACTGTCCATTATAGCTAGCAATTCACGCAAGACTCAAGCGACCACAGCAGCAGAGGCCATTGACGGCAGTCGAGCACGGCGGCTTACAGGTTGGGCAGCGAACACAAAGATATTAGCAGCTTGGTGAGAGATCATCTGCGCCAGAGGTAGGACAGGCCGACGTGTTGATCATGTGTGTCATGTAACGGGTGCCGTGCGACGGGGTTTCGTGAAGGGCTTGGAGGGAATCTGATAACAGAATGGGCAGATCAGTATACGTGCAACGGCCTAAAGGTTAAAGCATGAAAGGCGAAGCCATCGCCAAAGTGAAGGCGCAGGCATGAAGCTTAGAAACCGGATAAGTACCTTGGTTAGGCGCGGTTAGGCGTGTCCCAAGCCACCCAGATCTGCAGACGAGGATCTTCTTTCCAGAAGAATGTGTACAGTACGAAGTACTCGAGTAATGCGAGATGCAAATCGGCGGCGTTGTGCGAGAGTCTCCTCTGTGGTGGGTTGGTTGGGTTGTTACTTTGGACTGTTCGTCAAAGAGTACGCAGGGCGAGCAAAGGTTCTAGCTGGGTATGGGTATGGTTATGGTAAGGGTATGAATGGCAGCCGCCAGCACCCGCTTGGCCGGCAACGGTAATGGTAATGCAGTGCGGGACTCAGTAAGAGCTACTACTACTGTATAGGGTTAACGTCCAATTCGCAAAGCCTACAGTACGGAGGTAGAGATCGGATCACAGCAGTTTCGTCGGTCACACTTGAGTCTTGGGGGGGCACGACGGATGGAATAATGAGCTGGGCTGGTCAAAGCCAAGTCACGAGTGTTCAAGAAAAGGCATAGTACAGGAATTGACAAAGTACCGTACCACTAGTCGGCAAGGCGGGTATGCCCTAGGCCCGGTGATAGGTTAAGGGGCAGAGATCCCTGCGGCTGCTTGCTGCGAGGCGCAAGGATTATCGCTGCTCTGGTATCAACAGCTTCTGCGAGGCTCTCTAGTGACTACGGAGTACTGTACGACTACTAAATAGGTACTCCACAGAGCGGGTGGGCGATGATCAATTGGAAAATCCACCCAAAATTCATTGGGCACCATCAGGTTGCAAATGCTTCATATGCCGAGTAGTACTCTGCGGATTGTAGGGGACAGACAGCAGTCACAACCCAAGATAACCCCCCTCAGGGCCTCAGTACAGTACGAGTATGTACTCGGTAGTTCTGCAGTTGTCTCTGTGCCCCCCCTGTGCGAGGAATATTACTGCTGAATTCCGAAATTGGTATTTTACCGTCTCTGGATGGTGACTACCGAATCTAGTTGGATTAAAAGAGCAGGTAATTAATCCGATTCTGTAATGATTTTTACTTGTACTTGTATGTCTCCCTACGGGCCTACTGTAATTCTTTGTCTGTCAAAAACGCTAGCCAGGCCAGGGGGGTATTCGTGCGATGCGTCCACTACCACCCGAGCAATAGCTGGGTGTAGGCCCTGCTTGGTCTAGCCCCCGAGGGTAGTAATGTAAGCGTGCGCTGCAGCCCGTACCGTAATAATAATATACTCCGTATCTAATTCATACAAAACCGAGTGGTTGACTGCATATCCCTACGGAGTAATTGTGAGCAGCACTGTCTGTTTATTACAGTATTGTGTGAGACCCACATATATTAGTAGTGCAGGTCGTTCATATACCCTTTTCATCCACTTTGATGCTGATCATCGATGAAATCCTCCAGGCAGAGACTGCATTTTGGCAGGTTGGCTTGGCTTGGCTTATCGTGTTTCTCTGGAAGCTTTAACGGAGTAGTTCGTTCTTCTTCTGCGCATGATGGCCCGCTTATAGGCAGGGCTCTACTCGCCTCAACGGCCTGTCAGTGTCAAGCAGATGCTAAGCGAAGGCCAAGCCCTTTTTTACCGATCCCAGGACCCAAGCCCAAGGGCATGGGCATGGGCCTCTTCACTTCTTCCAGCGAGTCGAGTTTCGGGCTTGGCTTGGGTTCCTTCTTCAAGAGGCAACTACCTAATTTACTTCGTAAAAACAAGCTGTCTCCAGACTCCGACCGGTCGCGGGGAGTAAACTTTCAAGTCTCTTCATGAAAGTTGTTGGAGAAGTGGTTGGGAGACTCCTCTGTAAAAGCCTGCTAGCTAGGGCCAAAGCCTGTTTATTTGCGGCTCCCTTTTATGTTCAGTCGCAACAGCGATCTGATCAACTCAATCACGCCCACGTTCTGTAACAAATATGGAGCGGTTTCATAAAGTTAGGATCGGCGCAGCGTAGTCCTGCTTGCTCGGGAGGAAGCGTGCCCAATGAACATGACGTTCCTGAATATAGCTTCGATGGTCTCTTACTCGTACCTAGGGAATACCGAGTCATGTCTTATGGCCACATTTGAGCATGAGTCGAAGTTTGCGAAGTACTGTACGCCGTAAATTTACTTCTACACCTTGCTAACGCCGCAAAAACCGTGGCGATTCGTGAAATCGGTGGGCCAAGGTAGAACTTATCTCAGGCCGAGCCGGCTGCCGAATCATCCTTCCTTTAGGCTTTAGACTTTCGTACGGGCGCTGACCTGACCAACTCTCACCGCTGCTGCAACTCTTTTGTTGATGACGCCGTACTGTAATGTTGTTGGAACTTCGTAAATTTATGTGGACGATAAGATCTAAAGTACTTCGTAGCTGGGTTATTCCCTGCATTGGGGGGGGCTTATGTGCCAAATTACTACCCCGCCGGGCCGTGAATGTCGGGTGATACAGTAAACTCCACGCTCTTCCACAATATCGGCACGTCGGCACCAGCTTCATAAAACTAGTATTGTTCCTTTTTCGCTTTTCACCTGGCCATATGGCAGTATGAGGTTGAACTTGAAGTTGAGCTATCCAACTTTTCTGCAAGTCATCTTGGCTACTGTATTATTTATCGCAGATCTGGCATGATTTACCCGTAGGAGGACCCTCAGTTGACCGCTCTTTGTTTTCAGCTGATCATAAACAACGGGCCTTTCAACTTACTGTATGCACTGCGAGTATAGTCTTGGGGAACTCATCAGCCGCAATGCAGAGAAACAGACCTCAAACTCAACATCCTCCCAGATCTACCCCGTGCTCGAATAACAAGCAGGTGGAGGGGTAACGTTAAGCAGTTGCGACCTGCCACGCGCAGTACAAGGATACCTACCGCCTGTAGATCGATACGGAGGTACTGAGAAGTGAGGCTGCCAGTGTCAGTGTCATCAGTGCCAGCAGGGTTGGAATAGGGCAAGTGCGGAGAAGGTGCATGCCCCGGAACAATGCATTGCCACATGGTTGATCGGAAATTTCTCGATTTCGAACCCTAGAAGTTTGCAACAGATGCCGGTAAGTAATTTACTATCGGTGTGTTTTTCAATGAGCCGGAGTCGCTGACGGCGTATTTGACTCGTGACAAACCAAACCACTCGTCACGCCAAATCCCATACGGACATATTAAAATCGCCGACTGTCCCCCAGCCCCCAGCATCTAAAAGCGCAGGCAGCTACTCGTACAGGAAATTTGAATTAGGAGACCATGTCAAAACATTGCTTGTATTATTTTTGTGGCTCACCAGCGCTATCCTAACCACTAATAATATACTTGTATAATGTGGTTGCGGAATATGCATCTTCAACAATCCCCCGCTAGTAGACACCACCAGGCGTAACATGCATATTTCCTATGCCTTTCCTTTACGCAGATTCCGTAGCCTGCGTTACCATAAAAGTGAGGCTCACACACGCTCTGCTGGGTGCTATAAGATAATGATCACACGCGGCTGTTTTCAACTTGTAGAAATTGTTTGTTGTCTACGAGTCATGATAAGGAAACCCGTTCTGCAGTGGACACTCGGTTTCAATCTCATCAAGCCGAGAGATAAGATAGAATAAGCACTGGCGAAACATTATTGGAGAATCCTCCAATCGCATGGGGTACGGAGTAGCATGCGATACAGTAGCGAACCCAGTAAGTCCGGCTGCCAAAACAACCGCCCGGTCAATGCCAACAGTCAGGGCTCAGGGGAGCAGCCACTGCCAATCAGATCAATAAAGAATAATCTTTGTACTTCGAAGTAATATCGGTCTCAATCAATATCGAAATTGACACTGGGTTCATGGAGCCGACGCTTCTTGGAAGCTCTGCTTTTTAATCTCCTTGTGGGTTTTGGAGTTCGAGATGATGCCTGCTGGGCTTTCAACCCCAGTAGAAACGAATCTGATATCTGCTCGCCCTCGGCAAAGACTAAATCTCCTGTCATAGATAGGCCTGCGGCTTCTTCCATCAAGATACCGAGCGCCATCAAGGCAGTGTCATCGAGGCTCTTCCAGTCGTCGGCTCCGCCGTCTGTAGTATTTCGCGAGTAGAAATCAGACACATAGCAGTGCAAGGCCTTGAGAAGATCAGACTCTGGCAGCTTCATACCAGGCCTCTTGTCGCTCGCGAAGTATATGTCATCTTCTGCGAACCTAGTTGGGGCATTCTTTCGGCGGAATAAGGCTGCTTCAGGGGGTACTGGCGCAGTAGAACTTGAGGGGGTGTCTCTAGTGGAGGAGAATATTAATCGCTTCGGGATGAAGCCTGCTGAGGACACTCGACCTGCTTAGATGTTACAAAGGGATTGATATGATATCAGAGAATGGGTGGATCAAAGGTACCTGCTACAGCGTCGTAAACGTTTGCAGTTTGTCTAGCCTTGTTGTTCTGAAGAAGCACGTTTTGCTCGAGTTCGAGGGCACTGGGCGCCATTCGCGGTGTATAGGTAGCCCTGGTAGCACGCAACAGATGGGTGCGCGACGATGTACTTAAGTAGTAAGTGCAAAGTCGAAAGATAGGAAGAAGAAGGTAGAATCTTAGGCGCGATGATCGTACTACCGTACAGTACTTGTTATTGTAGCGGGAATTTTATGGATCTTTTGAGGTTCAAGTTTCGCGTGGAATTTCCGCCGCCATTTTCCCTCGTTTCCTCCTCGGTACTCCCAGGCCAGGACCCCAACACTCTACCCCTCATGCTGGACACAAAAAGCAGCACTCATTATCAAGGATTCATGATGTCCCGCTCCACCTAACTACCGCATTGAAAACGGGTGCCGCTTTTATCATTCATATGCGCGTGTGAAGGAAGGACTTCGTAGTATCGATATTGGAGGGAGGGAGCTTTTCCCGCCAGCAACCATCAGCCATTTCAAAGCCTCTCTTCCTCTTCCTCCCACTCTCAGCCCGTCGGTGCAAACGCACGGAACTAAATGTATGAATCAGCTCCTGTTTGAACGATCTACGGGCCTGCTAAGCCCTCAGCGGTTCGCACGCATACTGACTACCCAGCGCATCTATGCGGTCCAGTCTTGCTCGACACTGAGGTTTAATGGTGGTGAAAAAGAGGTCATCATACCAGAAAATGACGCTGGTCAATCCTCTACAGGGCTTGAGCCCGTTTCACCCAAACTGTGGGCGCATCAAGCTGGGGTGACTGCGCTCGCGGTGGATATTGAGAACCGGGTCCTGCTTTCTGGGGGGCTTGATTCCTCTATAAGACTTTGGGATCTGGAAGACTGCCCCGCAGACGCGAAGCTCACCCTCAAGCCCACTGCTGCGATTTCCAGGCAAGTTTTTCAACAGCCCATATAAGATTCAGTTACTAACTACCGGCCTAGAGCAGCATCAGCACACAAATTTGGCATTACACATCTCAGCTTCTATCCTTTCGACTCTGCGGCTTTCCTCTCTTCCTCGTATGACCACCATCTCAAACTATATGCTACAGAAACCCAGGCAGTCTCGGCAGACTTCGATTTGAAGTCCACTGTTTATACACATGCGCTATCCCCTATTGCTCAGCATGTGCTGGTAGCTTGTGCAACACAGCATCCTGCTGTCAGACTCGTTGACCTCCGCTCCGGAGCGAACACGCACTCCCTTGCTGGTCACCATGGGGCTCTCCTATCATTGGCTTGGAGTCCTACATTGGACTATATACTTGCGAGTGGAGGGGTAGATGGAACGGTGCGACTATGGGACATTCGTAAGAGCTCGGGGCAACTCGGTGTTTTGGATATGGAAGATTCAACTGGCATAGCTGGAACTGACGGTATGGGTAAAAGTTCCCAATCTCGAGATACAGGAAAAGCTCATCATGGCGCTGTCAACGGGCTTACTTGGACAGATGATGGCTACCATCTTGTCTCGGCTGGGCATGATGAGCGAGTACGGGTTTGGGATGCTGCTACAGGCGCGAACACGCTTGCTAGTTTCGGCCCAACTCTCAAGAACGGGCATTTATCAAACCTCCCTCTCGTCATTTCCCCTACCGCTTTAACTTCAGCGGGTCAGGAGTTGCTATTCTACCCCAGCGAGAGAGAACTACTCGCCTTTGAGCTACATCAAGGCAGACTTGTCAAACGCCTGAAAGTACCAGGACCAAATATAGCTTCTGTTAGGTCTAGGACCGGGGAGCGGAATACTAAGAATCGAATCACCGGGCTCGTTTTCAGAGGTCAAGCTGATGGCATTTATTCCGCACATACCGATGGCCAGATTAGGGCCTGGCTTCCAAAAACAGCAGAAGATGATAGACTAGAAATAGAAGAGGAGGACTGTCTCAAACGCCATGCACAAGATGACGAGGATGAAGATGGGAGGAGAAAAAGGCAAGTCTTGAACGATGTATTTACGGATCTGACTAGACAGAAAATCAGTTTCGGGTAATACTGTCTCAGATATTTTATCGCAGAGAGCAACGTGAGGTTGGCGTTATGATATGCCCGATGCTTCAGGGGTATGGGTGTCTCAGCCAGGTTTCTGTCAAGCGGTCTATCCCATCAATCGTATGTTTTCAACCCTTCCCAGAAATGACTCGTAGTACACGTATCTAAATATAAAATTTGACAAAATTCAAACCCCTCATTGTATACAGCAGGGCTTGAGTACCTGACAAGAGTACTGAGGCGAAACAAAGTTCAGCAAGTCGAGTATTCCATTGTGATATCTTTCTTTCTTTCTCTCTCCTTCCTGATTGGTGGTAATCAAAGGGCCGCTCTAATCAAGAGTTATTTCTGTACGTCGCCTACCAGGTCTGCAAGCTTTATGCAGGTAAGTCAATCTAGTCCTTTATAATTACTTCTCCCATTTAAGGCAGGGCGGTCTCATTCAGTCCAAGACATCAACAAAGTCGAAGCCCCTTGAACCTCTCATTACTTGTGAGATATCCAAAATAATTGTCAAGCGGAAATTCCATAAGCAATAAGCTTATCTCTTACGGCTTCCGTCGGGCACGCAAGCTCCCTTAAACGCTCTCATCTTCCTTCCCCTTCACAGCCACCACAATTACCTCCTTCTCATCACCTCCCCCTTCCATCAGCTTCCCCCTCTTCGCCCTCCTCTTCTCATCAACATGATCCCTCCAGCTACGTCCCCAAGTCACCGCAGCCAAAGTAGCCAAACTACTCACAACCAGAAACCCCGCACTAATCGTCGAGAACCACCCAACCCCGATCTTCTCTACAGCAGGTAGCACGGTCGCGCTCCCCAGCGCCGCAAACAGGTACCGGATCATATAATTGCCCGCAATGACTTCCGCGGAGCTCGACTGCATCACGTCCAGACAGTACGTGTTGAGCGACGGGAAGCAGAATAGCTGTGCAACGCCCTGGCAGAACATCATGATGACCGGCAGCGGGATGCCGCCGAATCTCTTCTCGATCGACCAGCCGTAGATCAGCATGCAGGCCGGGATCACAATGCCGAGGAACGGGAGACAGGATCGCAGCCTGTCTTCCGGGACGCGGTTGCCGCCTCGTTTCTGCGTCCACTTGATGGTGATGTGGTCAGCGTACCGGCCGCCGAAGAACGTCCCGACGATGTAGCCGCAGCCGGGCGCGAGATAGAAGAGTCCGGATTGGATGGGCGTGGTGAGGTTGAAGCGCGGGTTCAGGATGTAGCGGATCGGGGTGAGGAGCGAATACATGTTCCAGACTAGCGACGAGGATGCCAGAGCCACCATTATCAGGTTCGGGTACCGGTAGAGACGTACCACGCGCCATGGGTTCAGCATTCCCCAAAGGATCGCGACCTTTTTCTTGGTGGGCAGTCCGACTAATTCGTCGGACTTTATGTGGTGAGCTGTCTCCGGGAGTAGGAAGAAGGCTCCTACTGCTGCTACGCCAGCGAGTGCAGTTTGTAGGTAGAAGATCCCGCGCCAGGATCTAAAGGTGACGATTATGCCGCCTATAAAAGGGCCAAAGGCAGGTCCTATCAGAGTCCCCGAGAGGAACCAGCCCATTGCAGTCGCTCGTTCCGAGGGCCTGTAGATGTCGCCAATGCAAGATGCGCCGATGGTCAGGAACGAGGTCCCTTCAAATGCGGTGAGGATCCGGAATATAAAGTAGGCGACGAGGTTTGGTGATAGTGCGGTACCGAGCGAACAGCCTAGGAACAGGACAGCGGTTATGAGGCAAATCTATCAACGTCAAAGATGAGCGCTTCGCAAAAGGTAGGTAAGAAACTGACAGGTCTTCGTCCGTACACCTGGCTCAAGGGCCCCCAAACACAAGGAGAAAGGCCCATGAACAGCATATACAGAGCATTACTCAAGTTGATGATAGTTCCTGTGCTTTGATACGTAGCAGCAACTTCAGGGATAGCGGACAAAATCGTTGTGCTCGAGATCGGAGCAAGGAAACTGCAGAACGAGAGCAGGGCAACGATGATGACTTTTCTTGATGGTTTAATCCTGTCATATACTTCATCTGGGACCTCGACATAGGAGGAGTATTGTTGGATAGGGGCATCTTGCCCATGGGAGACGTGCGATTGGAAATGGGTCAATGGTGGAGGCTCAGCGACGCTCACTGTCGAAATGGAACCAGAATCACCATGCGTTTGTGGGAGATTATCAGATGAGACCACGGGGTTTTCATGGAGGTTCGGAGACATGGTAAAGTATGAGTTCTAAGCTATGATTCTGAGGTATGAACTCAGACAATGATGGAAATATAAAGCAGACGCGGGTGAAGTCTTCGTTCTGCTGGATCATGAGAGGCAAAAGAAAACGCAATTGTGTCACCCAATTCTTTAGGATAGATTGTAATTATGGGCGCAAGGAAAGAGGTGAACAGCAAAAGATATAGAGAAACATCGTGAGTCAGATAAATGCCTTCCTTTCTGGACATTGATAAAAACAAGGTCGTTGTCCGACAACGGCCATCTATTAAGGTTGAACGAGTTAGCCTCGCTGTCATGGCAGATTCTGCAACAGATGTTGCCTAGGTAGGCAAGGTTCAGCTATCGGGGCACCGCTGTAATTCGAATATCTTCAATCGCGCTGCTCTGATTTGTTTGTTTGACGACTTCAAAGGTGCAGGCTAGTGCCGTCGTTTCCGTAGTAAGGTATTATTGCCGCCGGCTGCAGTAAAGGACAGGCCTTGATCTGCGAGGAATTTTAAGTAGATATACTTACTGCCTTTGGCACTTTACACGCCTATCAATAATCCTCTTCATAATCTGAAGGTAAATTGAGCTTTTGCTGAGAATATCTTCCAGGAAGGTCAAGCGTACCTGCTGTGGGGAAAGCAAATCTTGCCTGTTGCATTGATCTAAGTTGCGATGCAAGAATCCCACTTTCAGATCAAAAGAACGTGAACGTGCATGCACTTTAATAATGCATGACAACGAATGCATGACCTTGCTATCTTGCACGAATCATCCCTCTCTCACGTGAAACTTCGAAGAAGATAATTTTTGGCTGCAATCATTGTGACGGGCCACCCACCCACCAGCTTCCCCGTGTGCTTTTCCGGTCCGGAAATCTGGTGTCCGGATATGAATGGCCCTCTTTCATCCGATACCGGTTATCTTTGGATCCGAATGAGGGTGACATGGCCGAAGAAATGTATTCACGATCAAAGATTATAAGAAGTGTGGTTACATGCAGAGTCAATACCTCCAAAAGAGTTAAACGTCCATTGATGATTTTGGGCTCCTGGGGAATTTTCAAGGAGTTACCATAGAAGTCAATACTCCGGGTACCCATCTTTCGAACCTCTCCTTGTTCTTATCGAGCCCCAATAGTTTGAAAATACCCGTAGACCTCTTTATGAACAAAGTTGAACACACTTTGTTTATACCCATCGAATTTCCTGAAATGCTAACTTCTTAGATATAGAACACAAGATATATTACCAGCCACAACTCCAATTCAGAGGGCAACGAAACTTAAAATGGAACAACGCTTTCACAGACCCCTTTCTCCTTCAATCCACATTCTTCCAGATCATTTCCTGGCCCCCTCACAACCCCAAAACTCCTCCACAATATCCACAACCTCTCCTATATGACT
>QGMG01000170.1:0-46399 GCA_007825325.1 Lachnellula cervina | reverse complement strand
CGGCAGGAGAGATTGGGTGCTGGGGATATTTGATTTGGCTTTAGGCTTGCAGCTGGTTAGAGGCGACGCGCGTCCAAAAAGCTCGGAACTCGAGCCTGATTTAAACTCCGACCTCCCTCCCTGCGCTGCGAATAAGCGACTACTGATATTCCGCAGCACTGCAACTTGCTTGCACTTGTTCGTATTCCCGACGGATGAGCTGAATAGCGAGGGGAATTGGGATGGATGTGATGGATTGATTGATAGATCTGATTATTAGGAGTAGGAGTCTGTGATATCTTGGTCGAAAAGGGTGTAAGTCTGGTAAAGTTCTGTATTTGACAAATGATCAATAAACGATGGAGAAAGAATACAGGAGCGTCGGCGTCGGAAGGGTAAAAGCAAGATGACCTGACTGGCCTCAGGCCTGAGTACAACGGAACAGCATAAAAGCGAGCATATTTATTAATCATATCTTTCATGCACGCTTCAATGCACTGCCTCAGAATAGCCACGATGGGCCTTGGAATTCCATCAGTGTCAGTGAGCGCCTCTCGTCCACCAACCATCATCCCGCGTTTACTCTTTCCCCCGACCCGCCGCGTGGCAAGATACGGAGGACCCCTGCACCTGCCCCTTGCACCAGCCAAAATATACTTCATACGGAGGTAATACAGTACTCCGTACAGTACCCTTTCACAACGGCCTCCCCCAATCAGCCGCTCTGAATGAGTCGGCCAACTCGGACGCCGACAAACCAGGCCATACCCGTCCACACCTGATTGGTCTCTTCGTATGGCTTAGTTGGCTGCAGCTGCTCAGCCCCGGTTGTCTCTTTGGGTCTGGGCCTGGGTTTGGTGGGTCTTGTTCTTTCTTCCATTCTGCTTCGCTGCTCCTTCTAGCGTATTTCCGGATACGGTCGGATTGTGCATGTGGGTAAGGTACCAAGTAAATTTATGAATGGAAACGCCTCGTCAGGAGGGACCACTTTGTTTCATGATTCTTTCATATAAACGCATAAACGTCTGTTAGGGTTCGGAGAATATACCGGTACTTGATTGAGGCTTGTTCCCAGCGAGTCTAAATTTCAATTCGGCGTGGACTTTACCAATTGGGCCTGGACATTGCCGTCATAGGGGCCGACGTGGAGGAGATGAAGCCATGTACAGTACCGTATCAAAAAAGTCGAAAGTTCCTGATACGGTACCTCTGTGGTCATGCTGTGGTATCGCCAACTCAGTAAGCACTTGGTGGTAATGGAAAATCAAGTGAGTTCTGGCAAACAATCTACATGGATTTACGGATTTAATCGCCCTCCACTCCTCTCCGCAGAGTTTCAATCCGCGATGCGGCTCAACCCATCTCGAGCCCATCAATCGCTCACAACCACCGTCTCACCAATTTGATCAACATCAGATAATAAAAAAGTGCCAAGAGAAAATGTCCACCCCCTCATCTTGCCTCGCCCTTGCCCACATGCCGACTCCTAGTCCCAGTTCCAGCATAAACAGCCTCGCTCATCGCATCGCCTCAAAGTGTCTCACTCTTCCGGGACATCTCTGTCCACTATTCTCCAGAAAAGGAACTCGAGTCTCAACTTTCGAGCGCAAAGCTTTCTTCGAATCTTCATGCACGATGCATCAGTGCACCCTTTCTAGCCTTATGAAATCCCAGCAGAGCTGAAGATTCGTGAGAGTGGAGTCGACTCCCGACGAAAAGCCAAAACAAACGGCCGTCGCCTCTACCAGTAACTCTGTGACTATCCACAAGGCTGATGATGTGTTGTCTGTCTGTCCTCATCATCGCAAGTTTCAGGTTTCAACAAAGAGACCAGAATCCACCGCTGCTAGTTGGTTGGTGGTGGAGTGGAGTTGAGAAATCGAGATCATTCTAGTGTTATTCTTTCAAAGCATCGCCTTTTCAGAATTCAACAGGCCAACTCCTAGACAGAAAAGCGGCACTCATTTCAAAAGCTTCTCGGTATGCCACTCGGCATAAAACAATTAAAAACCACTGCCGCTCTCTTTTCTTCTTCTTTTTTAGTCTAGCACGAGCCGGTAGCCCGTATACCGGCAGTTCTGTCACAGTATGCACCGTGATGCGAACCAGGGAACAAGAAAAAGCTTCCCTGGCCCGAGTCACAGCTCAAAGCTTAATTGCCGACCATTATCAAGGGAAACCCCGATTTCAAAGGAAAGCCTACTCTACCCGAGAGACACAAAAAGCTCAAAGTGGAAAACATGAAGTAGTGGGGATGGTAAGCCACGTACGCGGTCGTGCTTGTGGCTTGGACTTGGCCTTGGCTCAAGCCTTGGCCTTGGGGACCGAAAAGCGGGCGAGGCGAGATTCTAATTTTGGAGTGGTGGAGTGTCGAGTCTCGGGTTTATGCATACGGAGGTACGGAGTACAAGTACGGTACCGAGTATGCAAACTGGTTTTGATTGACGAGTGTCACAGGAAAGCAGAAAATTATCTATCAAATATCAAGAAAAGGAAAACAGCAAAGTTGCTAAATCCATCTCTCTTATCTCAAAAGTCCTTATTAGGATTCTACATATAATCCGAAAGAATTTTCAAACCCTCCTTCTCCAACTTTCAGTCAAAGAAGTCACGTTATCTCCCCTAAGTGTACTCCGTACAGCAACAGCTTCTGCCTACTATAGTTACAAATAGTATGTGACCTCACAGCGTCTGTTACCGCCTCACTCGTTAAGCAACATTATCTAAAAGTCAAACCAAATAATATGCTACTTGTATAGAGTAGGCAGGTTGATTTTTAATAGCAAAGCTGCATTGAACAGCAATCTGCCTCGAAGTACGGAGTATTTTGCCTTCACTACGGTACTGTAGAACACGGATCTTTCTATTTCAGCAATAGAGTATATATCCTTATAATACGCATCACCGCATATCCTTCGTCCACCGCATTTCTTCTACCAAAAGGCTTTCTAGAATTCGAAATCATCTATTCCATTACTCTGCATTCATTCCTTTATTTTAGTAAATACGGTTGTTGATATATTACACTAAGAAATACAGCCATTTCAACAAATATACACTTCCCATCTCAACAGCCCCAGCATACAGCATACAGCATAACAAATCTCAAAACTCTCCTACCATCCACAAAAACACCCAATCCAACCAAAGTTATACACTATAGCACCTATACATACTACTTATATCAAGTAACATCAAGCATTCCCCAACGAGGAAAAGCATTCAAGGATTCAATCGTCCTCGTATATGCTGCACCAGCTGCGCTGATGATGATTAAGTAAGCACCCACGTCATGTCATGCAGCAATCCAGCCGCATTCCCAAACGGGAATACAATTCGAAAAGCTTATAGTAAGCACACTAGACTCCACAATTCAAGACAGCACATCTTTATTATTTTTTGTCTGCGAAGGAATGATTAGACACAGGCTTCTTGTGGTTACGAGCGGGTAATATAGGTGGGGTCCGTCCCGTTGTGACGGGCGGTAAATTTTACCTGTGGGGAAATAATTAAGGTGGGTAGGCTGTAGTTGAGCATGGCAACTTGAATCCCCGTAGAGCAACCCGCATTTATTAGCAAGGCTGGAGATTATCTCCTCTGATCATTTTCCTGTTGTGTAACCAAATGTCATCAAGCAGAGTTACGACTCACGAGAAACAGTGAGATGCGCAGTCGAGTTCTGGTTTCGAAGCAAGTGCCCTTTTCAGCTTGGTGAGAGTAGATCGGAATCCCGAATCTACGTCCCCGCATGGGGGATGCATGCGTAGGGCTGGTGAAGATGCGTGGGAATGGAGAGGGCTGAGAGCTGGGTGGTATATAAAGGGAGTGGAGAGGCTTCCATCATGGTAGCAATTCATCCATCAAGCCTTGAGCTTTGCACTGCTCTGTTGCCGGATTGAATAGCTCGAGCTGCCAGCCGACACAATGCTTCTACTCGCATCTCTTGTTTCCTCCCTCGCCCTCGCCTGGGCAGCGCCTGCAACCCAGGATCCAGGCTACAGCTGTCAACCAGGGCAGAAGTGCTGGCCGTCATTGCAGGAATGGCAACAGCTGAACCAGACGCTCGACGGACACTTGTATCAGACAGTCCCCATGGGGGCGCCTTGCTATGAAAACTCAACATCCTTCAACGCAGCAACTTGCGACGTCGTGGAGAATAACTACAACAATAGCATCCCCAGAGGAGACTCGTACGGGCAGACCTACTGGCAGAACTGGGAAGCATGTGGCACGACCGGCTGTTCTCTGCTATCAGAAGATCCTTCCAAAACACTGTACCCTACTTGCTCGTTAGGGAGACTTGCCTCATACTACGTCGATGTCCGCAACGCTTCGCATATTTCAGGAGCTCTGAAATTCGCACAGGCACATAATATCCGTATCAGCATCAAGAATACTGGACATGACTTCTTTGGCCGTTCATCGGTGCCGAATTCGCTCGCTATATGGACGCACAACCTCAACACTTTTGACTTCTTCTCCGACTTCACCGCGTCAAACTGTCCAGCAGCCAATGGGAAGAACATAGGAGAGATGGGAGCTGGCGTTGTCGCTGGAGACTCCTACCGCTATTTCAACAGCAAGGGCATGGACGTCACGGGCGGCTACGAAGAATCCGTGGGTATAGCAGGCGGCTTCGGACAAGGTGGAGGATTAGGAGACTTCACGACGACGTACGGTCTAATGGTCGACAACGCCGTAGAATTCGACGTCGTTCTTGCATCCGGCGAGGAGAAGACCATCAACCAATGCAACGACCCCGATCTCTTCTGGGCCATGCGTGGCGGCGGAGGCGGCACATTCGCCATCCTCACCAAATACCGCATCCAACTCTACCCATCCCTCCGCATCCACACCTGGAACTTCAAAGCGAACTTCACCGGCAACCAGAGCGAAGCCCTCCGCTACGTCCTCCTCTCCCACGCCGAGAACCAGCTCGAGTGGTCCAAGCAGCTTGTCACGGGCGGCTCAGACTACCAGCCCGAAAAGTTCTCCTTCGACATCGTCCTGCCCTACGCCGACGACGGCGCCAAGCTGAGAGCCGCAACCGCGAAATTCAACCACTTCATCAGCAACCACCCCAACATCTCCGTCGTGGAAAACAACTACATCTCCTTTGCAAACTACACCGGTTACCTCGCGATCTCCACCGTCGATGCGCGGGCCACAGAGCCAGCAGGCATATCCTCGCTCATGGCAACGCGCCTCATTCCCCGCGACGTTTTCGCCACCCCGTCCGGCATCGCAGCGCTGGTCGACGGCGTGATCCACGGCATCGAGAAGGCGCGCGCGCTATTACCCCTCTCGGACACACAGATCGTGTTCGAGACGCCCGTCTCGAACCCCGATTCCCAGCACGCGACGTCGGCGCACCCGGCGTTGCGCGATGCCATATGGCATGTTATCCATGTGGCCGAGTGGGAGGAGCCGCTTACTCCGTCGGTGCAGGAGAATGCTACGGAGGGGTTCTTGGGGATGCTGGACCCGCTGAAGGCGTTGACTCCGGGTGGAGGGGCGTATTTGAACGAGGCGCATTGGGGGGAGCCTGATTGGCAGGCGACTTTTTTGGGGGGCTTCCTATGAGAGGTTGTTGGAGGTTAAGAATCGCTATGATCCAACTCATGTCTTTGATTGCTGGAAGTGTGTTGGGTGGAGGGGGGAGTCGGATCCTTTCTACTCTTGTTATGAGCAGTGGTAAAGGTAGTCCGATCTGGTGAGAAATTTCGAGCTATGAGCTTCACATTTGTTTTTCTATAGAGTTGTATTATTACTAGCAAGGCACGCAATAGTTAGTTCAAATAACTGAACTGACTAGTCAACAGGCTAAACTTTAACTGCAGTTCTGACTATTTCTAAGAACCACGAACCAACCACTTATATTTCCTTAACTGGTTGGTTAACTGCCTAAACTGGCTAGCGCTGATTTTATTGCTTAGTACAACCTACCCCCCCTGAAGGGCCTATAAATATGAAAAAGCTATACTAATTCCCACTTTTCGGCACTTTCTCTTCCCTCTTTTACTTCCTTTATTTTCTCTCTCTTCTTTACCTTATTTTATATGAATATTCAGAATGTTTCAAGCCTCTAATTCTGACGGTAGAAATGATCTAAGTGATCTATTTTTCAGAGCCAAGTAGAAGTAATCCTAGTGAGACTTTTGACCCCTATAAAAGGGAGGAATAGTGGAGCTTAACTACTAGTTAACCACGTTAACTGCTAGTTCTTAATTGATTTGGCGCTGGTATAAAACCACTAGTTTAAACTATAGTTCAAACCAATCTGCTGGTTCTCCTATACTCTTAGTGGTTCAGTTCAAGTTCAGACGAAAAGTTAGCAGTTGACCAACCATTAAGTGCCTTGATTACAAGCAGTGATAAAGGCAGTCCGATCTCGTGAGAAATGTTAAACTGTGACCTTTATATACTTATATTTCTTTTAAAACCTGTAATATCAGCTTCAAAATAAATACTTAACTGCGCTCACAAGAACTTGCTTCTACACCTAAGCCACTCCAATATTTACTTTTAACTACAACACAGCAAAACCCCCCTATTCGCTAATCCCAACAGCCACGTTTCCCTTCCCCTTTCGCACGATCATTTGATCATAGCACCTGCCATTGGTTTGTCAAAGTAGCCATCACGGATAATTCCAGGTTCAGCGGTTAGATGACTGGAATTGACCAGGGGGCCCGGAAATCCGAATCTTGGGTGCCTTGTGCTCTTGTGTTGTCGTCTTTTTGTCGCCATTTGCTTGCGTAATCTGATGTGCATGTATATGGAAAATCTTAAGTTGAAGTCTGGTCGTTGCTGGTGCCTGGATGCGCTGATTGCGTAGTATAGCACCTTCCTAATATGGTACGTGGGGTAGCTCCAAGCAACGTCAACTCAAGCTTTATTATTCTACTAACCTCATAAACAAACATCCTCAAATTCTGCATTTCTTAGATAATTAGTAAAGTAGTAATATACCACTTTACACAATGAAGTCTTTACTTTGGCTTCAAGCTCTCCTAGTTCCAGCCTTTGCCATAACGTCGCAAATCCCACTCGTCCAAGACGAACCGACTGTCTCGGACTTCACGGTCCACCAAAGCAGTGTATCGCCAGACCACTCAATCCGCATCAAGCGTCAGAATGCAACTCTCTGCAACACACCTGTAGACCAGTACACAGGCTGGCTAGATGTCGGAGCCAAGCACCTGTTCTTCTGGTATTTCAAGGGCGAGAACTACCCCGCGTCACGCACCGCTTCTGAGCCGCTTGCTTTGTGGCTCACCGGCGGACCGGGTGGCTCGAGTATGCTTGGCATGCTGCAGGAATTGGGGCCTTGTTTAATCAACGAGCATGGGAATGGTACTGTGTATAATGAGTACGGGTGGAACAAAGAGACGGCGTTGCTGTTTGTGGACCAGCCTGCGGGAGTAGGGTTTTCGTATCTGGATGAAGGGGAACCTCTGCCGGGCGACTCGTTCACGACTGCTGCAGATGTCCATTTGTTCTTACAGATGTTTGTGAGCCAGGTGTTCCCTGAGCATGGAGATGGGCCATTGGTGATTACGGGGGAGAGTTACGCTGTATTTTTTCCGCTCTAGCAAGAAAAGCTCCACTGACATGGTTTGTAGGGACATTATCTCCCAGCGCTGGGTGCTCAGATAGTCAGCCAGAATGCCCTGCATCCAAAGCAGCCCCAAGTCCCTCTGAAATCACTAGCAATTGGTAATGGCTACGTGTCACCATTGGACACAGCATATGGCTACTGGGAAACGCTCTGTACAACGAACCCCGGCGTCAACGAACCGGTCTTCAACTCAACGCGGTGCGACATCATGGCTGCGAACCTCCCCCGATGTATGGATGTATCAAGAACCTGCTACGAGCACCCAGACCCCGCCATCTGCCAAGCAGCATCCACAGTATGCTGGTTCGGCGTCATCGAATTCTATGACGGAGAATCCTATGCCGGTGGTCGAAACAGATTTGACAGTACCTGCTTCCCATCCCAGCCTCCATGCCCATTAAACCCAGCTAACAGCAAAACCAGTAACTGCCCCTTGCGATATTGACGAATTCTGCTACGCAAACACAGCTCTCATCCAAGACTACCTAAACCTCGACACGACATTCCGCGCCCTTAACGTCCCCAAAGCCATCAAAAACTTCACCGTCGGCTCCGAAGCCGTGGCCGACGCCTTCCAAGCAACCAACGACCTCGAGATCTCGCTCATGCCCGAACTGACCTACCTCCTCGCTAATCAAATCGACGTTCTGATCTACCAGGGCAATCTGGATCTAGCGTGCAACACGGCGGGCGCCAAGCGCTGGACGAGTAATATGGCTTGGAAGGGACAGGCGGAGTTTACGTCGAGGGAGTTGAAGCCGTGGAAGAGCGGGGGAGAGGTGGCGGGGACGACGAAGGAGGTTAATATACAGATGGTGGAGGGGGATGAGAAGAGGACGAGGTTTGCGCTTGTTACTGTTGATGGATCTGGGCATATGGTGAGTCTGAATAAATAAACCTGTGACGAATGAACATGGTTAACTAAAGTGTATTTCAGGTTCCTCAAGACAAGCCCGCGGTAGCCTTGGATATGTTGAATAGGTGGCTAGCTGGGAAAGCATTTGATTGAGAACTGTTAGCTTGCTGTGTCAATTGTATAATTGAATTCTCGAGTAGTAAAGAGGTCGGATTTAGTAGGCTAAGATACCTAGGTAGTATGAATCGATGTTCCGCGGAGTATGAGACTCGGTGCGATTAGAGAGGGAGGTTGTTTACAAATTACAATATCCTAGAATTTACCCCTGAGGCCGGACTGCCTAGGTAAGGTAGGACCCGACCCTATAGGTACATTAAGCGACGGGGCCTGCCCCAGCCCGGCCAGGTACCTCAGCTCAGCTCAGGTAATACCAGTGTCGTCATAGCTCCAGGCAGACAATCAACCCTTTATCTTCCTTCCAAGTTCCCCTCCACCTCCTTCCCCTCCACATCCACACTCCCCAAACCTCTTCTCCCACAAATAACAAACAACAACACCAGCAAAAACACAAACACAACAGTGCCCCCAACACCAGCAAGCAAAAATGCCATCCCTCCCCAAAACCTTCTCCCTCCTCCTCCTAAACCTCTCCCTCCTCTGCCTCACCACCGCAGCCGCAGCCACCGACACCCTGACTACGGCAAGCCATGGCAATTCCTGGAAATTCGGCACCGGAGGTGGGGTTTTGGGCTTCGTGGTGTTGATTTTGGATATTCTGGTTTGGAGTATGTGGTCCCCTCTCTTGCTCCCCTTTCAGATACTCATTCCCGCTTGCAATCCCATCCCTTTCATTATAAGTTCCGAGGGGAAAGGTGGAAGTGGTATTTATTGTTTTGTTTTGTATTGATATTGATATTAACGTGAGGAAAAAAAACAGTCGAAGTCCTAAAATCCAACCGTCCACCATCGCATAAACTCCTCTGGTGCGTCGTGGTGTTTATCTTCCCGATCGTTGGGCTGGTTGTCTATTGGTTGTTTTCGAATCGTGCGGCGCATGGTGGGGGTGGGGAGTATGAGGCGTTGCCGTGAGGAGGGAGTGGCTGTTGCGTTGGGGGATGGATATTGGGTGGGTTATGCTGGGTTGGATGGTGGATGGTGGATGGAGATGGAGATGGGCGTTTATGTTGGATTGCTTAGGGGGTTGGGATATTGGAAATGGCGTGAGGTGGAGGTGGAGGATCACATGTGGGATTTGCGGAGGGATTTAGGGAGGGGATGAATACTAAAGGTAGATGAACATCATGAAATGCAATACACTGGGATTTTGATTTTCGGACTCGGACTTGGACTTGGCTTGGCTTGCTTTCTATTGAGTACCATCCTCGTGTGGATTTGGGCATAGGTGGATTGAACGTAATCTAGCTCCCGAACTCCCCTTTCCAAGTTCCAGCGCGAGAGCTGAGACTCTGCGAAGTTAGTTAGGTACTGAAGGGGGGTGACAAACTCGAAGTCTAAAATGGAAAGTAATGGCTGGGATGGATGGATGACAAGGGGAAACTTGGATTTCGCGTAACACTTGGCTTGTGTGTTGTAGTCTTGGTTTACACTTATACACATTCTAGTACAAGCAAATTAGGACCACATGGGGCGGATAGTTAATGCATGAGGCGTGGAACATAATATAACTGGGAGGGGGTGCCAGTACACAATACGACAGGCTGGACGACTTCTCAAATCAAAACAAACGCGGCGTAATCAGGTCGAGGCAAAGCCCAATATTACAGCTTTGAATAAATTATATGTACAAAAGTTAACGTCTGGGGTATTTATTCAAGTACAACACAACACGGCTCAGTATCCAACATTCCTTCCTCTTAACGCCGTAACGCTCATGTAGCGGGATACGGTTGCGGGCCGGTAGTGCTGTGATTTCCAGCATGTCCATATCCATTCATCGGTGCCGGCTGTGCACCCCCAAGTCCTGTTCCTGTACCCGTTTCCAACGCCGTGTTTTTAGTAGAACCGGGCAAGTCCATCGAGGTCTCTTCGCCCTTCCCGTAGCCCGATGCGAACGGTCCGTGGACATCGTTGTGCTGGATGGATTTCCACATGATATATGAACTGTTGGATTGACTGTCAGTCTAACCGATCACATTTGTACATAGTATATATATTTCACGCTCCGGCAAGCCTGACTGACCTTGCGAACGATGCTATGACACCGGGCCAGAGCAGAACTACTGATGCAACGCAATCTGCATTCTTCCTGTATATCGGATTCGGCTTGCCGTTCGCGGCGAACCAATATCGACCTTCCGCGGGCGAGACGCCTGTGATATGCGCGCGATGTGTCGCCACGATCACCTGTTCGAATACAGTAATCAGCACACATGCATTAGACAAAGGAAAATAAAACCGGAACGCCCGGGTGGGAGCGGGGGAGCGTACCGTCATCGCCAGAGCATCCGCGAGAGCCATGATGGATATCACAACGGCGCTAATCTTCCAAGCCCATTTCACGGCCTGGCTCTCGTGTCTCTCGGGCCAGAACAGGTCGAAGAAGAAGCCGGAGCCGAAGATCGTGGCTACGGCTATGCCGATGAATATGTTGTAGGAGGCGACGCCGACGAAATCGTTGTTCTGGACGAGGGCGCGGCCGTGGCTTCGGTGGGAGATTCCGTCTTGTTGGTCGACGTAATCTGCGTGTAAAGGTATGTTGTTAGTTGCGTTGCTTGGCTGGTAGAAAGGGAGAGGTGTTTTTGGGGGGGGTTGTACCTGATAATGCTGCGGTGCCGACGGATTCAGAGATGACGCAGGAGAGCATGGCAATTTGGTATACTATCATCTTTGTCTTCTGCAGGTGGTATGTAGGGGCGAACATGTAGGAGCCCTTGAACTTCCCCCATTGCATATCCTTCAGATCCAAGCCCCAGATGACCGGTGCCATGATGTTGATGTTGATGTTCCCTGGTATTGTATCTCTTGTGCTCACTGGCAAGGAGTAGGGGTATTGATTAAAAAATGGAGGACAGTAATACTATACCAATGAGTGTACAGAGTAAGAGGAGGCGAAAGATATGGATGGGCAACGATCGCGTGCGGAATGCAGCGGCAGATATATATATCATGCCATATCTGCCCTACCTACCCTACAGCTACTTACAAACAGCCTTCTGACCAAGAAGTTACACTGACTAGTGTTTGGGTTTCCGACAGCCGCTCTGTCAAGGAAGGGAAGGGACTATCCCATCTCATCTAAACATTTGCGATAATATTAGCATGTCTAGCTAGATATGTGCAGTTACGTCGAATCGCATCTGCCATTGGTCGTACTTTATTTTCTTGATGCTATTCGACGTCATCGGAGATCTAGTCCGGGATGCCAGCTAGTCTTGCGAATTGCCATGCCGAGGGAGATCCGACAGCCACTAACAGTACTGTAGCAAATACAGTAGCCGGCCGTGCTTCCCGCTGATAGTCGTCTGTTTTGTCCTGGGTCGTGTTGATCCGAGATTTACGATGCACTTTGTGGTGTGGCATTTTGTGCGAGGTGAGGCTTAACTGGTATGACGTAGGTGCAATATAATGCTGTGGCTGAAACTTGATGGTGAAAGTGTAGTTGAGCATATGATATGCATATAAAATGCCGGACGGTCGAAATATCGAATTCGAGTACTTCTTTGGTCAGAATGGATTTTTATGCCAAGTCAGAACAAGCAGACAACCAGTGTTGAGCCACACAGATTCTTAAACTACATATTTAGATCAAACAAAAAGTTACCATCCTTTCAATCTACCGCTACTGATGTTTGGTTTGGAGGAAACTTCTATATAAAGCTACCTCCCCGCAGCCAACTTTTGTTATACTTATACTCAAGGAACGTGACCTGTTGATACATCACGTGGCTTTGACCCCAGTCCGCTATTCTCAGGGTCTGTACCTTCCCCGCCAGATGTAGCAATATATGGTTTGGCTGAATACTAATACTTCAAAGCCTATCAAAACAAAGAGCGAATGCTTCTCCTAAAGGAAAAACTAGTCTGAACATAATTAGGTGATGCACGTGGTATGGCAATATTAAATACGCGAGGTCAATAGCATTGAAGAAAGGGGGGCCTGCTTACTTTAGTAACGCTAAGTATTGCTAGCACTAGGGGGTTTGCGCGAGCAAAATCCAAAGCAGCTAGAAGATTATAATTCCTAACTTTTAATACCTTACTTTGTATACTCTATATAAGGTTTATAAAGTACTAATTTTTTCTATATCTTAATAAAATCTATAAATACTAGTACTATAGCCCGAGGTTATTTCTAAAATTCGCGTACTAGAGTGTAGCTATAGAACTTTATATTTTTTCTACTAATATAAGGGTACTTCCTTTAATTAATAACCCCTTTCCTGGTAGGCAAACTGTAGAGCTTTAGAGGTATAGTCTTTTCCCCCACTGAATTACCCTCATTCTGCATCCACAATACACTTCTTCATCCTCGAAATTGCTTCCCTTAGCATAGTCTCAGGAACCGAAAATCCAATTCTCGCCCATCCTTTTTCGTCGTCTTCCCCAACGTACTCCCTGCCGGGGCTGACCTTCACACCACATTCTGCAAACCGGCGAATTATGTCGGCTTCCTCTTCCCATGTTTGGGCATTCTTCGCCACTTTGACGAAAACGAATAGTCCTGCATTTGCTGGCAGGAAATCAAATTGGAGAGATGTTAGAGCATCTGTGAGAATACTGTAGTTGTTGACAAGACGTTTAAGGTTGGTTTCTAGGAGATCTGGGAGAGCCGGAGATTGAAGGATGGCTGTTAGATATGTGTTACTCAGGGTTGAGCACTGAATGTAGGTAGCGAGGGATACTCCAACAAGGAGCAAGGGATTCGCTTGGGTGATTATACAGCCCTACATTTCCTTTTAGCAGCCGTCTCTCTTCATGATTAGGGACTTGTTTTTTTCACTTGTATTGTTCACTTACAATTCTAACCCCACTTGAGCCAAAGGCCTTACTTGCTGTCCAAATCACATGTATGCGACTGCGGTCAAGAATTCCTTCTCCGGCTTCCAATGCCGAGATAAAAGGTGTTCCCGTTCCAAACTGACACAGTGCATAGGCTTCGTCGCTCACATAATGTAATCCTTTCTCTTCGCAAAATCGCATGATTGCCCCCATGACCTCCCGTGGGTAACATTGTGCCAAGGGATTTGACGGGTTCGTGACCACCACGGCCCTAATTTCCTTGAGGTCTGCTGCAGTTTCGTAGGCGGTTCTGATTGTTGAGACAATATCCATGTTCAAGGCTTGTGTGAGTGATTTTGGGTGTGCTGGGATGACTTTCACGCCCGGATGAACGAAGCAGAAAGGTGCAAGCCCGTCTAAACATGTTCTTAATATAGACTATATCGTCTGAGGGAGGGATAACTAACTCCAGAAAGGGCCGGGAGAAATGACACTGTCGCAGCATCGCAAATGAGATGCATAAGAGCGTCAAGGCTATAGCCAGCCCCAACAGTTGCTGTGATATGTGAAGGTGTTAGAGAAACTAAAGGTTTCATATATGAATTGAAAAAAGAAGCGAGTGCAGCAAGAAGTTCAGCATCGTCCCCGAAGCCATGATGATTTGATAATTCCTGTGACGATGATGAGAGTTATTGGTATCTGAGATGGGGAATAGGATGTAGGCTCACTGCGTCACCAACTTCTCAGCAATCGCATTTTTTCCAATTTCCAGAAACTCTGGGCGTGGAAGCCAATTCTCTACTATGGTGAGATCAATAGAGACTTGTCCTGCAATTGTCGGTACGACTTGACGGTTCTCATCTAGCGCAGCTGGGAGCGCAGCCGCGGCTTGAAGGATGGTTGTGCCGTGGTTCGAGAGCATCTTGGAGTAATTTATGCGTTCTGGTCACCTTTATATGCGTTTTAAGTTTTCTTCGTGAGGGAATAGAGTTAGGCTTGAATAGAGGAAGGCGAACGTGAAGATGGTAAGCCTAGGGATTGGACAGTGTAGATTTTCCTATGCATTCACATTTGTTAGCTTATATGCAAGAATTTAGGCAAAGTTCATCTCACAAAAACGGTAAGGTGGGGCTGGTTGGAGACTTTCCGCATCTACTTCTAGTACTAAAAATTCGTATTAGATAGTATTTTAGACTTGCTATGCGAAGTTCCTGGTTATTCAAAGATGACTAGGTAAAAAAAAGATTGCGATAGGAATTCTAAAGAAGTACAAGTAAATTGATATCGGATCTTGCTTATATACAAAACGCCAGATTGATGGAAATCAATAGTAGCGATATAAACGAGTCAAACTTAGTTTCGACTAGAGAGATAACAACGAGTTCTAAGCAGCTCGGCGCCTTGAGGCAGCAAGACCCTGTAAAATATAGTATTTTTAGGGTATAACTCCTAACGCTAAGGTAGATTCCCTATTATCTAATTTACTACTACCTCTAAGGTCACTCCCTCACCTCCCTCTTACCTCTTCCCCTTCTATACCATTTTGTCTAGCCTTGCCTAGCCTTGCCTATGCCTCTCCTATGCTATTAATTTCTAATTCAGCCTTTCTATAGCCTCGCTAGCGCAAGGGGTTAACCTAGCTCAGCCCTAGTAGTAGCAGGGGCAGACTTGGGCTAATTAAATCGCTGCTTAAAATATATTAACTAAGCAGATTACATTCACTCAGTAGTCGAATATTATATCTATACAAATCAACACCAGCTCTATGTCGATTGTAGCACTGGGTTCTAGAATAGCTGTTATGATACTAGAGCTATCAAACTGTATTTGCAAAGAGGGTAAGATTGTCTGACTGAAGATCTAAGATCTAGCGAGCGAGCAGGAGAATCCATAGCTCCCTGCTCACCTAATTACACGAGATCTTGGCATCTTCATTCCTGTGCTCTCTGCCATTGCACCAAGCGTCCATCCGACCAGGCCAGTCTGTCACACTCGTGGAGTGACAAGCCTTAACTAATAACAATATTGACCGTGAGCTCGTTCCCGCTAGTCACAGTATACTTGAAAGCATACTTTCGGCCATCCCTGGTGACATCGTACGAAGAAAGATTCTTCCAGCGAACAGCGACGCGGTCGTCATTTTGAGTACCGCCCCATTCCTTCTCGTAGTACTCCGGGTTGATTTTGACGCCAGTCTGAGCACTGTCCAACTTGGTGACGATGTCGCCCCACGGCTTGTAATTGTGTACACCGAGGGCGACGATGAAGTTCTCGCCGGTGTCGGCGACGAAACGGAGGGTACCGCTGGTACCGCTGGCGCCTATGGTGAGGATGTGTGCGTCCTTGGCTTCATTCCAGCTGCCGTTATTGAAGACGGTCTTTTCGACGAGGTGGAAGAACGCGTTTGTGTTGGTCTGGTAGACCTGTGCGGTGATGGTGTAGGCCATTCTATACAAGTCAATAAGTTGGATAGTGTATATGTAGGGGGGTGAAGAGTGGGAGTACCTTTCTTGTTTGTAGGTTTGATTTAGTGAGATGGAGTTTTGAAGGAATAGGAGGGCATAAAGGAGGTCTATATATACTTTCTAGAAAGTGAAATTAGGGGGGATGGTGCCAGGCATAGTTCTTCAATGAACCCGACTCCCGAGTTTACTCGCCAGCTCCAGCATCGCAGATGCGGAACTCCCATGGCTGTAGAAAAAGCAAATGCATATTCTCAGCTCTGTACAAAGTCCGTATTGATGCAAGAAGCCGCGGAAAGGAAAGAAAAATGGCGATCTCACGATGTCCTCACAAGACAGGACAACACCATAGGCCAGAGCTTACTTGGTTCAGCTGGAACCCGCTCGCTTGCTACTGTACTCCGTAGTATTGAACCATATGCTAATGGACAATGCAGTAGAACGTAAATGAAAGCACATCATAAGCGGCCATCACTTCTTGGGTGACAACAAGATGCCAGGATTCGGCGTCTCGTGAGGATAAGAGAGAGCTGATGTATGTAGGCACAGCTCCGCAAAGAGCTGCAGTTATGCGCCTTCGAGCCTATTGTTTGGTGAACAACATGCTGAACAACATAGTCAATTGATGGTGGGGTAATATTGATTGGCACTACATCAGACATGGCCTATAGATCTGAGGGGTATGATTCGTGTGGTGGAACATCAGGCGCGTGACCAGAGACCGGAACGAGGTTGTGGATGTGCAGGTGGGGAATATGGGAGACTGAAAAAAGTGGGTAGGTGAAAAACGTGCTGAGAGTTCAGCTGGGACGAGGACTCCCATTTTGACAATTGCTGTGCTAGCTTTTTTCCCGGGGTTCTTGGCTACAGATCATTACCTAAAGTAGAAATATCAAGAGATCTACTAGTATAACAACAGAGCGGAACTTGCTTTGGAAAAATAAGAGCATAAAATAAAGGATAATAAGGTATTCTATATTCTTTATAATATTATTACGTAGCGATTTGGATTTGTAAGAAGTTAACTTCTTACTTTAAGTGAAAAGCGTGAACTTATCTTTCTTGATAGAAAATATCTTTCTCTATACTTATTTTAGACGCAGCATCGCAATATTCTTTACCACATAACCATGTTGGTATCACAGGTATTGCGCAACTGGTATAGCCTAGATCACGCAATTCGGTGGTTATGTGGTTGCATTTCTAGGTGTGAAAGAGGTTCTAGCTAAGGTTACAGCAACGAGGTGAAGGCCTCTTCGCTGCTTAGTCATGGATGTAGTCACGTGGCACACGTGACATATACATCCCAGCAACCAGACCTGTAATTTTTATGTTTTCTTTAATCTGACTACGAGTTGTGTGAAACGAGAACTAAAAAATCAAAACCCTCCTCCAAGTAAGAATGAAGAGAAGCCCCCGCAAAGTTCTTTGTTCTCTAAACTACACCTCGAACACCAAAAAAACTCAGCACTTCTAAAAGTCAGTATGAAGCTTGATTTTTTCTATAGATCTCACTTACAGTCTGTTTGCCTTTATCTGGAGTGCACCAATAATCGTCACCTTTAGACTTACACGCATCTCCTTCCACGCAATAAAATCCACCACCAGGGTTATGCTGCAGCAGATTAGTACTTTGTTCCCGCAGAAAAAGAATAAGAGCCAAGAATATAGAACAGGATTTGGGGATTCTATCAGGCTAAAAGTCAAGACAGACTAAAACAGAGAAAAGAGCTGCTTACGTCCAGTGGGGACGACATAGTTGCTGACCCATCATGTTTACCTATATTGAAAACGCAGCGTTAGTACTCAAGATGGCGGACGTGCGGAAATTTTAACTACCTACAAATAGGGGTACCATCAGCCGTCACATCATACGTGGCATATTTGACTCTCATCCACACACACACCGTCGAACCCGCCTTACCGGGGCAAGCATGCCCATCAGTTTTACTCCACGACTCACTAACATCGATTCCAGCACTGAAAAACCCAACATTCAAACCTGAGCTGACAGAGAATCCCTCGGTAAAGGTACTGGAATATGAGGCTGAGCAGCCGGGGACATCGGCTTCGCACTCCGTGTAATCGGTCACTTGGGTGTTGTGCCACGGGTATTGGACGTGGGGGTTGTCGGCTAGCTTGACTTTGCAGTGCGTTTGGCAGCAGTCGGCAGTAGGGTCACCGTAGTATATAGTGTTTTGTCTGGGGTCGAGGGAGGTGTCGTTTGTAGTAAGTGGTGAGGCGAAGGCAGCTGGTGTGAGACTCATGGTCAGAGCGAGGATCTTGAGTGCGGAATACATAGTGAGAGAGAGGTGTTGTTAAGAGGAATATATGGGACTAAAGTGATATATGGTCGAGTGGGAGTGAGAAATGATGATGATGGAGAGAATGACTTGAAGCATATAATGGAACTAGATGAGTACTTATATTTTTATATCTAGAAGATGGCTCAGGGTTGCTGTTCCTGACAAGTATTGTCCAACAGTAGGATGATGGCACGGTCGTTAGAACGAAAGTTCTCTTTGATGAAAAACACTAATACGAAGCCTCATTAGCAATACGGGCACTTTGTGGTGTAGTGAAGCTTCAGTGATCCTAATGCAACGTGACGCTTTTTTTCAATATGATGAAATGTTATATGCACAGTAGACATTATTTGTTTCATATAGGAAACTAATGTCACGCTGTTGACTAAAACTCTCACTCATTTTGCCACTGGAGAATCCTAATAGCTCTTAAAAAGAAATGAAGTCTGATACTTCGACTTCGATCCAAACTGCGTAGAGTTATATGGACTAAATGTTGGCCAGAAGTTTCAACATGCTAGTGTCTTGACAATCCCTATGAAACTTTTTACTTCATTATACTCGTAGCCTCGCTGCAGGTGTATGTAATCCTTGTCGGGGGGGGGTTCTTCTTGAAGATGACTTGTTCGTCAAGTTGGATGAAAGTAGTATGAAACCATTTCAGGTTGCTCTTTAAGCCTTGGCTGCATACCGTATGATATCAGATGATAGAAACAGACCTTGGATTCACGTACTTTTAAAAGAGAAGTGAATGCAGACTATTATAGGATTCAAGTCTTCATTTGCTCACTCGGAGCCACCGAAGTTTCAAAATGAGCCTTCGAAATCTTTGTGCTACGATATGTATATGAAACCGTACAATATTAACAGGCACTAGCAAATCCTCAAGAGATGAGACAAGCTATTCTAGCACCTTGAATCTAGCATTATAAATAAGGGAAACATATAGACTTAGAAATGAAGATCTTTATAACCTAAGAAATATTAAGCTTATAGAACCAGATGCATAAATCGATTCAATATCACAAGAAGGTCAGGACTTTTAAATAGTATATCACATTCAAACTATGCGCTTTTGTTTATGCTTCTATATGATCCCTGTATAAATTCGTCATCTTTATTACCTAGTAATATTTAGGCCCAGGTGTTAATTATCCTCACTCTTCGCGGCGTTCCCGTAGAACAAACACGCTTTATTACATTAGTTGTCTGCTAGAAAGGCAGCGCCACATAATAAGATCAGCCTAATTTTACGGGTTTCTATCAAATTAAGTCCCAAGAATGTAGTATTATCTAGCATAATGTCATCCGTTAAAAGAAGGTTAATCCTACCAGCTGAACAATCCTAAAAGTATATATTGCGTCACCTGCAACAACTTAATAACACCGCCACCCAACAAGAGGAGCTTGATCCCAAAGATTTGTATCAGGTGAAAGGCAAGGACAGCAGTGCCACCCAACAATAGACTTTAATCCCTGACGATTTGATGCAGCCTCGCAATATATTTGTTGGAAAGACTTTAGGTGCTTACTTTCCGACCAATGAAAGGCCACAGGCCTTGCCATGCACTTAATTGCAACTGCGGCGTAGCAAATTGGTGTAAGAGATCTGGGTCAGCGGGGTGAGACGTAGTTGACGCTTATATTGCTTATAACAGAAGTATGTCTATTCCTCCGTCATTTGAACAAACCCCCCTTAGTGACGCCCAAAATCGACCACCAACTCGCGCGCCCAAAATGCAACTAACAGACCTTCTCACCCTCATGGTAACTGCCACCTTGGTCCAAGCCGACACAGATGGCACAGTACCAGAAACAGGCTTTGGACCCGGCCCAGACGATACAGCCGTCTTTCGCCAAGCCGGCTTGTCTCCCAACGCAACAGGCACGGTGAATATCGACGCAACGGAGATGGACGCTCAGGTTGATGGAGCACCATCTACTACCTGGCGGGCACATTTAAACATCACCGAAGTCACGAATCTAAATTATACGCATACGTCCTCATCTACGGAAGTGATCACCAACTCTATTCTTGGCATCGATACTCTCGGAGGCTGGGTGGAAAACTCAAACTGGGATACCGACATTATTGTCTTCTTAGATGTAGCACGCAACGCGACGGTTGATGGACAGAAAGATGAGGGAGATTGCTATGCTACCCTGGGAAAGACATGTGTTCAGGAGTATACTACGCTGATTAGTGGCTCGATATTCGCTGTCAAGGGATCAAACGAGAGTGCAAACTATACGCCCATCATCCCCAGTCCGCCTGCCAGTTGCAAGTACAGACTCTCCAGTACGGGTATCACAAGTCGTACGTAATCACATAACCATTTCCTTTCCATGGTGCCTCTTTCCTCCAGTTCCACATCACCCTCGCTCCTTACTGAACATTATGATTGATAGATTTCGGTTCTGAATATGCCGATGGAAGCCCGTTCCTCTATAGCTCTTCCGAAGCACACAACGCAAGCAATACGACCTATTATGAGGAGGCAGCCACCCGTATCTGGCCTATTGTACTCATGCAGGGAGGGAAGAACCTAAGCGGTTCGACAACGTCGATGAGTTGTTTGAGAGCAAACGAAACGACGAAAGGGAGTAAAGCTATTGGTGATGTGCCTGGTGATGCGGTAAGTGTTAAGGTATATAGCTGGCTTGTGATTGGGATTACTTGCGTAATTGGAGGGTTGGTATTGTAGTTATCTCTTTGAAGGGCCGGAGTGGATCGAATGAGGTTTAGAAAACTAGCATATATGAGCGATAATTCTGCCGTAAAGCATATTTGACAGCGTTGAGAGCCCTAGTATACTGTATCTCATACTCCTGTCTTGGGGTTTTTTCTATAAATAACTGTTGTCAGATGAGATGGAAATGGATGGAGTGACTGGGCTGGACTTCAAAAAGCAACATTCGCTTAAACAGCAGCCCCTGCCCCTGTATTTCTCAGGCATAAACATTGAATGCCTCAGGAACCAAATACACCGGCACCGGCTAACGAAAGCTCCCGTCTCCACTCAAAAAGGAAAACCCATCTCGAAGATTCTAATCCTCGAGCCTGACAACCTCCACAAATAAATACAACCAAATACCCATCCCAACCTTGCTCGACGACAATCTCGAGGCTGTTAGCTTTCATGAAGACACAATAGTATCCGCACAGAGGAAGGTATGCCAATTCTCTTCCATTCCATTTCTCAGCCGTGCAAAAGCCCAAAATTCTCTCTCCAGCAGAGAATTCAAAGGCTCAAATGCTGCTGAAACCACCCCACCCACCCCCATTTTCCATTTGATATGATGATAGAACAAGCTGGCACCAGGCCTAGACAGATTTTGTACTCAAGTCTTTGAGGAAAATGCTATACCTTCGGGTTCCTTCTGATCTTTAAAACCAAATTCCACACAAAAATCTCACAGCTCTCAATATTCTTGCTGACAGATCAATAAATTCAGGTCAAGTTCCACTTTAGATCATTCCACCCACCTCTATCTCACGATGCTCCACAATCCAAACAATTGGCACTGGGTGAACAAAGACGCCTCAGTATGGACCAAGGAATGGCTGGAGGAGAACCTGCAGTCCAAGTATGAGGAAGATGGTGTTACAGCCCAGTTCAAGAAGCTCGTTAGCATGGACGGAGACGTCGATGTCAATCAGCGCAAGGGCAAGGTCATTACCATCTTTGATGTCAAGCTTGTCATCGAGTACGAAGGTATGTCGCGGTTCCGCAATTCTTTGAATTCCTGTTGACCAGTCAGGCAAAACCAAGGATGACGAGGAAGTCAGCGGCACGATTACCGTTCCCGAGGTAGCCCATGACACTGAGCAAAACGAGTATGTTGTATGTCTTTTCGTCCCCTTTGGACGTCTGGTATGGCCCAACTGACCGTCCACAGTTTGACATAGACATCTATGCCGATGCCAACTCGAAGCAACCCGTCAAAGACCTCGTCCGAAAGAAGATGGTGCCAGACCTGCGCAAGAAATTCGCAGAGCTGGCACCTGCTCTGATCAAGGAACACGGCAAGGACATCCAACACACAGCCGCCTCAAACCCCGCAAGCGGTACCTCCACCCCAAGAATACACAACCCAAGTGGTCCTGCCTCTACCACCACCGCCATCCCAGCCAAGAGCAACTCCTCGGTCAACACGACCACCGTGACCGATACCGAAGAGTTCCGCGCCCCAGCTACCGAGTGCTACGCAACCTTCACAGACCCACAACGCATTGCAGCCTTCACGCGCTCTGCACCCAAGCTCTTCGAAGGGGCCAAGATCGGCGGCAAGTTCGAGCTCTTCGGCGGCAACATCACCGGCGAATATCTCGAGCTTGTTGAGCCGACAAAGATTGTGCAGAGCTGGAGACTAGATCAGTGGCCTGCGGGACATTTCTCTCGTCTCGAGATAACCTTCGATCAGAACGATGTTGATAATATTACTGTTATGAGGGTGACTTGGAGTGGTGTTCCGATTGGTCAAGAAGATGTTACAAAGAGGAACTGGCGCGAATATTATGTTAGGAGCATTAAGCAAACTTTTGGGTAAGCTATATCATTCTACCATAATACGATGACAAGAATATCTACTAATGGGCGCTTAGCTTTGGCACGATTCTGTGATGAGATATGATGGACGAAGCAGTGGATGAACAGAACTAGACACGGGACAATGATTTAATGCGTGAACGTTTGGGGGTAGCTAAATTGGTTGTCTCGTGCTCCATAGATGACGGAATAGAATAAAGATCTCATGAAACCAATTCTTCGTTCCAGTATATGGTGTCTTACTCCCAATGATGTTGCAATGCGCTTGGTAGGTCAATTGCTTTTCGACAAGATATGGGCATGACTCCTATCTACATCTATTAGGATCGAATGTATGTCTTCACGAGGTGTCAATTGGTCATTCAATATCTACGTATGCACAGCTGGAACGTATTTGATGGATAAATGCTCTGGGACTCAACATCCTACAAATTGCTTTATACCTACCTACCTACCAACCTACTGTACCAACCTACATTCCAAAAATCCCAAGACTATCCGTCCGTACTCCAAAAACACCATTCAGTCCTCCCTCCATTCCTTGTCCTTCCCTGTCCAGTCCCCAAATATCCTATAACAGCCCATCCAGTCTTTAATAAACACTCCTAGCACCAGCCCGATCCGGATTCTTAGAATACCGCGGTGGTCTATCCTCATACCCATAATCATAATTCCTATCATCATACCCCCTCCTCTCACCCCTGACCCCCTCATCATCATAATACCTATCCTCCCTATCCCCATCCCTATCCCTATCCCTCCTCCTCACCCTCCCATGCTCCTTCTCCACATTCGCACCAGCACGTCCACCACCCCTCCTCTCTCTCCCCCTCCCTCCACTTCCTCTAGCAGAACTCGCTTTTGATTTCCCTTTTGCTTTCGAACTCACATGGTGAGCTTTCTGGTGTAGTTTCTTCTCCCACTCTTCTTGTTCGCCGTACGTGATTCCTTTAGGCCAGAAGTGGTGCGCGCAGACGACTGCGGCGAGGAGTTCGACGATGTGGAGTACGGTGTGTTTTCCGACCATGGTTTGGAGGGGAGGGTTTTATGGTATAGTGGTAGGGTTGAGTTGAAGTAATGTGATGTGATGAGATGATGTGAATTGGTGTAATAAGGATGGGGTGAAAAAATATTGGTGGGAGGAAGGTGCTTTCTTCTTCTTCTTTTTATGTTTCTGGGGCGCGGGATTATAAATGGAGGGGGGCAGGAGAAGGGGGAGGTTGCAGGTCTAGGGAGTAAAGACCCGGGCGTCGTGTTTAAAGGTGGTGGTGGTGTAAGGCTGTATAGACGAAGGCTTAGGTGGATTTTCACCGAGTATTGGACGATCGAAGGGATCGGACAGGTGATACGGATTGAGCAAACACGGCACTCTTGCGTCCTGACAGATTCTAGACCTGAGGCCAGAGGGCGAGAGCATACGGAGTAAGGTATGTGTGAGTCTGACGGTTCGAAAAAACACCTTAATCCCATAAACTGCGGTGCAGCTAAGCTGACAATTATAGCTTAAATTGCTTTAGCCATGGCCAATTCTGTGGAGTACGGAACGGCTATAGGCAAGGAATACGCGGTTCAGGATGAGAAGGAAGGATGTTGGAACTTGGAACTTGGAACTTGGAAGGTGGTTTGGAGAGGGAGGACTGGATTCTCATTGGTGCTGATGGGGGTACAAGACAGGGCTGAAGATGCAAGGATCGAACCACACCCATTGAAAAAGGAGGGGAGGATTCGCGGGAAACAAAACAAGCTGTTCGGCAAAGCTCGGTCAAGCAAGCACAGCATACTTGCTGGTTTTAGCTGGGATAATCGATGTAGAAAAGCTTATCTGATAGAAGATTTACGCATGTAATGCTTCGAGAGTGGGACAAGTCGTATCGGCAGATATAAATCTGTGGGTATGATGTGTCTTATGGCGTACTTGACCTAAACGTTGTGGAAGAAACGGCCTCTGAAGGGTGGAATTGGAAATATATTTAATTGGAAATGTTGCATTCTTTCTTACGCAATAGAAACGAATTGACCGTGTAAATAGTACGAGTATTATCAATCTTGAAGTTGTCAAATAAGATATCCTACCTCTGGTTGATGCTTGCGGGGATTATTCAGAAATTCAGACAAACTACTTCAAACTATGTATGTCTTGCGGAACCGTCTGGTTACATGCATCGACGCCCGAATGGTCTCACTCTTACATGAAGATGTGAAAAATCAACACAGTAAAAGATCCACTTGGAAGCAGAGATCCTGGTGTTTGCTTGTGAAATGGCAGGCGAGGGCGAGCCAGAACAGCGATTCATGAACTTGCCTACTTCATAATAATAGGCCGATGAGAAGTGTAAGGATTCCTATAAGGCCATCGATATCTTTGCTTGAGATTTACTATACGGAGTACTCACTCCCGGAATAATTGCCTCCAAAAAAAGCCGGGAAACTCGTACCTGATTTACCTAACCCGAACTATCTGGGTAACTTTCCGCAAGCAGCTATGAAACTTGAGGAAAGTTTGACTTGTTGAGAGCCAAGTCAAGGGTATCTTTGCCTGGTAATTAGTTCCTGGCGAAAGCAAACACGATGCTTCCCACCACAGCAGCAACAGTTTCCTGTTGCCTTCAGCATAGCAGTTAAGCAGCTTACTATCTACCAAGCTGCAAGTGAAAGAAGGTGTCTGATCGTAGCTTCTCTCACCGATAGCTCATGAAAAGCACTTGCTTCTGTTGCACTTGGTTTTCTGCTGTCCTGTTCCGGCTTTGAATCGAGTATATCGAGTAACCATGTTATATGAGTGGAAAAGAATGCAATTTAAACATGAAATGAGAGTGACAAGACTGTGAAGATTGTTCCACAAGGAGGAACTATTACCCTTCAGCTCTAAATTAATATTGTATCAGTCTCTTCAAAGGTTGAAATCAAATGAGTGTTTGCTGATGTTCAGTGCAGATCTTTCTTTCGCCTCGGCTGAAATCAAAAGTCTAAGAAAAGTTGGCGCCAAGCCCAACCTCAACAGAAGCTCAACACCAAGCTCTCTCTCTCCTCAGCTTCTTCTCCTTCTCCTTCTTCCAACAACACCAATAATCCACCCACAATGTCGACCTCCGCCCCCGAAGACCCCCTCGAAACGTCCTCCCCGCGCTCACGCGCCCACACCGTCAGCGGCACCAAAACCCCCGGCCCAAAAGTCCTCCAGTCCAGCTCCCCCAAAAAACAATACCTAATCCTCTACAACTTCATCTCGGCGCTCTCGTGGCTCGTCGTGCTCGGCCGCATCGTGCTGCTCGTGCCACTGGTGGGCTTTGGACGCGTGTATCCGGGCGTGGGGTACTTTACGAAATGGACGCAGACGGTGGCTTTGCTGGAGGTTGTGCATGCTGCTACAGGTGCGTTGCATTCTTTTCTTTCTCTCAAATTCCTTATCCGTATATGTATACGTGAACGAGCAAGTCAAGGGCATAATGTATAAATGTGCTAATGCTAACGGAACTTGGCATGGGATATAGGCATCGTTCGAGCGCCCATAAGCACAACAGCCATGCAAGTCGCCAGCCGCATCCTGCTCGTCTGGGGCATCGTGAACGCGTTCCCATCGCTCGCGAAATCCGCCGCGTACTCTAGCATGCTGCTCGCGTGGAGCGTGACCGAAGTCATCCGCTACTCGTTCTTCACGTTCAACCTGAGCGGGTATAGTCCGGGCTTCATCAGCTGGCTGCGGTATAATATGTTCTTTGTGCTGTATCCGTTGGGCATTAGCAGCGAGTGCTGGTTGATCTATAAGGCGATTGGGCCGGCGAGGGAGGTTAGGGTCGAGTTTGCTTGGGTGTTGCAGCTTATTCTGCTGGTTTATGTTCCAGGTATGTTGGGTGTGGTTTTGAGGGAAGTGGAGGCAAGCTAATATTCTATAGGGTCGTATATCTTATTTACGCATATGATGGCTCAGAGGAGGAAAGTTTTGAGGGGAAAACAGGCACAGAAGACGCTGTAGATGGTTGATTCTGGTATGAGGGGCTTGTATAATAGTAATATCACAATCCGTCCTTGGCTGGAGGCGCCTTTCTTTGGGGGGGCACACTCTTAAGAGCTAAGTTGGAGCCCTGGTAATCGTCTCAAGGAATGGAAGCTTGGCCAAGTGCTGTAATAACGGGTGAGCCATTCATGACCTCGAGTGAGATAGCATGATAATCACCGTCACTTATATCAGCCAAAAAACTGTTGGGTGGAGCAGAGATCTTCCAATCAAATTTTCTGAAAATGGAGACCTTGAGAGGATAAAATGCTTGTCACATTTTAAGAGTAACCAGCATGTCTTTAGAACTGCTTGTAAAGTCATTAATTTATCTCAGAAAAGAAAGAAATTCCATGCAAGTCCTGCCCGCAGTACTCTCTTCTACTCCCCAGCAATCAGCAAACTCCAATGCAAAATCCATTCTCCAGCATCTAATTAAAATCTCGCCAAAAAAACATGAAATATTTCGTAAAAGCATCGCAAGAAGAAGTATGAAACAAATCAAAGCTCGAAGCTCCTGTATCATTAAAGTACAAGATCCAAAGCAAAAAGCGCTCGTCTAGCTGCTGGTTCACTGCTCTTTCTCCTCTGCAGTTACACGCTCCTCGGTATCGTTCTCGGCCTGCTAGATGTGGTCAGCGTTGTAATATACTTAGAGGGCAATCACATACCGGTGCATTCGATTCGGCACGAGCGGGCCCTGATCCTCGAGGACCGGGAGCAAGGTGAGAGTTTCGGGGAGTAGTTGGGTCCGAGTCAGCGTTGTGCGAGACACGTGGACTAGCTGGCTCCGATCTCACGGTACTGGACGCAGCGCTCTGGGCTCTGCGAATGCTCGGCTGGGTAGGAGCCAGGCTCCGGGATGGTGCAGAGGCTTGCGAGGAGCGGGGCGGGAGTGGGAGGTTCGCGGAGGTGCCAGGTGGTCCCGGGTATCTTCGACGGGAAGAAGTGCTGGAAGATGGAGCGTGGTTCGCATAGCCTTGCGCTCTATCGCTGTAGCTGAATCTCTGATCGGCGGCGAAACCCCCTTGCTCTGGCGTACGTCCCATGTTGGCATATGGGTTGGCGTGCTCTGACGATGATGGTAAATAGGAACGACCGCCGCTAGGGAGTCGGAATTCACCCATGCTTGGATAACCGCCGTTGAACTCCATGGGTCCGCGGTAAGAACGGGGCGTCGGTCCATATGTGCTTGTTGAGCTGGCCTGTCGGTCTCTTGGGCGCTGCTCCGCGCGTTCAGGGGGGAGGTCAAAGGCAGATGCGCTGATACCTTGGCGGTACATGGACGGAGGGCCCTCGCCGTATCGTCCTTGATCGCGGTCCCTGTTGGAGTAATGATAGCTTTGCTCGGTGCGCTGCTCGCGTGCTTGACGTGGGTCGTCGTGTCTAGATCGCGCTCCTTGGATAGCATAATAGCCCGATGAGAAACCATATCGATCTCTTGACTGATAGGGACTACTATCATCCTCATCGTCAGAGTCAACCATGATAACCTCGTTTCTCTCCTCAAATCTCGCCTTGCGAACTGGAGTGGCTTTGTTGGGTTGACGGCCTTTAGGGCGAGGATCTTTACTTTGGATGTCGACGAACCGGCTACCTGTAGCTTGGGCCAGAGCTTCGTCGTCATCGCTGTGTCCCCTTGGATGGACGTTCTTGGGAAGAATCTGGCGCTTGCGGGGCACAAAGTCCACATCTGTTTCATCGTTTGTGGTGGAGTTTTGAGAGCGGTGGTCACGCTTCTTTGAAGTTTCCTTGGCTTGCTTCTTCCCCTTGCGCTTCTGGAGCTGGGCAGCTTCCCAGGCTTCGTCTTCGGCCTGGCCAGGGATGTCGTTTACATCGTCCATAAAGTCATCTCCGCCTTGCAGCTGCCGCTCCACATGCTTGCCTTTGGAAGCTCCAGCGGTATCATCGGGCTTCGGGGCAGCATTAGATGCTGTGTCGAATCGAGCAGTATGCCGACTTTGTGACTGTGAGGGCGAGTTTCCCTCCACCTTTATTTCATCATCGCTATCTTCAACAAACAATGCAGGTCTCCCTGCCTTTGAGACACATCCAGATGTGTCCCTCGTGAGAGATTGCGGGAATGGTGGGAGGTCAGGTGAGGGTGTACGTCCTGGCGAATCCTCAGATCCATCTTCATCGTCCTCATACTCATCATCCAGATTTTGGCAGTTTCGCTTCTTCCCATTACGGGTTCGGTAGCGTTGATGTTTCGAGATAGTCATGGTATCTGCCTCTCCTCGTTGCTGGGCGCGGGAGCCAACTTTCTGGTAATAGTGTTGAAACAGGGACGTCTTGGTGTATACGCGATCACCTCCTTTCCTGTCCATTACTTTTTGCATTATCGGCACAAGCTCTTCCCAGTCCAGTCTCTCCCCACTATCATTGTCTGGGAGAGCATAGCGAGAGCGAGGAAGAATCACGTCCAGGAAGACCTGCTTCTCATCAGAGGTCCAGAATTTAGCACCCATCTTTGGTTGTCGAAGACCTTCAACGGTGGTTGCGAAAGACGTGCTTGTATTTGTTGTTCTGGTGGTTGTGTGTGTTTGAGGGCCTTCTTGCTTAAGTCAAGCAGAATCGCAACGGCCAAAAGACGAGAACGGGTGAATCTTAGTTGGAGGAGCCTCTGTGGTCTGTGATTCACAGGATATCTAGATTGCCTAGAAATATCGTCAGTGAATGCGTCAAGGGAAATTATTACTCAAGTAACATTTTTATAACAGTATGACAAGAGTAAGATGAGCTAGCGATGAGAGAATTCTGTCTCAAGCCTGCTTAACTTATATGAGATATAAGAGCCTTCTCAAGACTCTGTAATGCTCAATAACCACCGAGGTTTTAGGTCTGGGGAGTAGGAATTAGCCAGGGAGAAATACACATACCTAGCTGGGCAAGGTGGCCGGAAAAGAACTCAGCAGAGCGCCCTAGAAGATTTGTGCAGCTCAGCACACGAGAGTAGGTGATGTGGTTGACGTATTTTCCTATGTGATGGTTGGCTCCAGGACAAAGCAAGGAGTAGATTTTCAAGAAGAAATACGCGGGATAGATGTTTGGAAAAATTTACCGGAGGAAAGGGTTTCTTCCTAGGTCGGTGGTCTTTGATTGGAGGGTGTTGAAGGCGGAGAGGCTCTTTTATCGTCGGTGCTTGCTGTTGCGCAGTATTCACCGCGACTCGCCCTGGTCTCGACAATAATATGGAGGTTGGAGGTTGACAATGACAATAGCGAGTTAGGTATTGTTGGAAGGAATGGAGAAAGGAGGGTCACTAGAACATGCGTCGATAGATTGAAGATACGAGCATGGCCATGATACCCCTTTTATGTGGGAAGGAGGTTAAATACCTCACGGAGGAAGATTTTCTGCAATTTAAAGGTGATACTGTAGAATGTTAATTGGACTATGGGCAGTCACCTTTACCTGTGCGGCTCTCTGAATCATCAGTATGGTGAATTGACAAGGTGGCACTCTTGGTTTGCGTAAGGAACATAAAGCGCCGCAGTTGTAGAATAAAAGGGGCAGCTAAAAACAACGAATTGTTCCCTTACTCAGCCTCATGCAGCTTTCTCACTCAACAAGCCCATGGATAATGATCGTAAATTCATTGGTTCCATGTGACGGAGTCCCAGCTTCTGTTGGCCTTGAAGAAGTTGCAAGATAGGCCTTTGCCCTACGCAAGTGAGAGTCCATGAAAGTTTATAGAATCACCTGTAGATGCAGCTCTGGGGACAATGATGGCTACATTGTTTTCATTATTTCGTTGACAGTCTTGGCGGCAAGTCTCTTTCTCTCTGCTTCTGACAAATCGGCACCTAGATCTACTTCTGTTAGCTAGGTCTTGTTTGGATCCTGCATGAGACTTACCTCTAACTGCCTGCAACTTCAGCATCATGGCTTGCATCCTTTCTACCTCATCATCATCCTCAGCTTCTTCCTCTCCCCCGGAATCCTCACCCAAGCTACCACCGTAAATAGCACGCTTCATTCCCGCCATCTCATCCGCCATCTCTGTAGGATCTATCCCAAACCCAATACTTCCTGCGTCCTCATCATTGTCTCCTACGTCGAGATCACCAAGATCAATCACAGGATCAAGCTCATCTGCACCTTCCCAATCATTGGTCTCCAAAGCCTCCTTCAGCCTCTCAAGCCCCATCGGCTCTGTGCAAGTCAGCGTCATTACCCCCCTTCTCCGCTCTGGATTCAACACATACCAGAAAACTCATTCCTGCCCTTACTCTCAAAATCCACAAACTCGAACCCGTGATCCTGACACAGCTCCTCCCACTCCTCAAAGCTCTTCTCCAGAAACGGCGTCGTAGACTGCGGCATCGCCACCGCCAAACACGCACCATCCCACGAATACCCACAGCCTTCCTTGACCACCTCAGCTACATGCTGCAGCAACTCCTCAATGCCCTTGAGCGAGGATTCATCTACAGGTTTCCGGAAACACACCACGAACGCGCCGAGCACCGTGAGCACTTCTCTTGCCTCCGGGGCGAGGAACTCAGCTGACCATGTTTGAGGGCTGGAGATCTCGTCAAGCCAGATGGGGATGTTGGCTGTGTAGTAGTTTGTTTTGGTGGGCCAGGTGTGTGTTGTGCCTGCTATTGAGTCTGTGGGGAGAGAGGGGATCGTGCCGGTGAGACCTAGGTGGGGTGGATGTGAGAGGGGAGATTTGTGATGTGAATGAGGAATTATTACCTTTTACTAATTCGAGGAGACCGGAATCGGGTGGGCTTACGGCGAGGATACGTCGGGGGTGTGAGATTTCCATGGTTTTCTGTTTCTGGGTTTGGGTTGTTGTTGGAAAAGCGAGGCTGATGGGAGGCGTTGACTTTCGAGGTTCATGGGATCCACGTGACGAGGCTGATTCCGGTCAAATATGGTATAACTTCAGGTCAAGATTAAGGCAGAATGGTTGAACGAGATATCAACATGTAATTAGATACAGGTGCAATACCGAGTTTGTCACCAGCAAGAGGATTCGATGTCTTTGGGAGAAACTCTAGTTCCTAGATTTATCACACATTCTGCAAGTAGGTAGACCCATAATCTAGCTAGAATACGCTCGACTTTTCCTATAACGCCGTATCAAAATCACCCACGCTTCTGTGAAGTTTCATCCATTCGTGTTATCACATCCCTCAACCCCTTGGTGCTCCCCGCCCACTAGCTCTTGCTCTGCTAACTGTAGCTCTTCCTCTTGCCAATCCAACACCTCTACCCTTCACGCCTCGGCTCCTGAACATAGGTGCGTTTCTGCAAAAGGAAAAAGTTAGTTGCTGGCCTTTCCTGATTATGTTTATGGCATATCCGCTTGGGGGTTGGGAGGAGAAATGGGGACTGACCTAAGCATGTCGGGGACGATGAAGAATCGAACGTGCGAGCCGCGAATATAGACCTGGTCGAGATGGCTGACACGTCCGTCGCGCGCCGTAACCGTGATATCTTTCAGTTGGACGTTCATGTTGTCTTCAGCTATGATTCGTCCACGTCAGCGCCTCTGTTCCAATTTGGTAAATCTCGAGAAGAATGCATTGTGGAATATGGAAAGACGAACCTTCGAGGAGCTTGCCGCGATAGACCTGGCCGGAGGTGATCTCGAGGGTAACGACGTGGCCCTGTGCGAGAATGAGAGTTAGCCATAGTTCATACTGGTACTTGTTGGGGGTCAAGGGATGGCGGGGCAGTGTGAAGGAGGAGGGGTGGGGTTGGAAGGGATCAATACTGACCTGCGCCTCGTTCAGCAACTTGATCGGTATGCCAATAGTGCTCGTCATTGTGTCGCCTTGAAATAACTCTGAACCTGCTGGAGTTTACAGTCGGAGGCAGGTAATAATGTCGGTGTGAAGTTGTGGTGGAGTCCGTTGCAGTGCGCGGGCAGCAAAGCTTGAAAAGTCGCGCTAGGATATTTGAAGCTCTTCGGCTACTGCACTAGCTTCAATAGGAAATCCATCACCAACTTTATTTAACTTCACTCCCCAACTCCCTCACCATATCTTCAATGCAAAATCAATGGATATGAGCGCTTTCAATGTTTCAGCTACGTTAAACGTCTTCCGCCTCATAGCAAGGCCGACGCTATGTCTGCCACATGCTACCGTCTCGACTTTCGCTCAGCTCCCTGTACCACTCAATCAAGCCTTCGGAAAGTACAAGAATGTCGATATTAGGGCGGTCGTCCTGGATAAAGATAACTGCTTTGCCTATCCTCATTCAAACGAAGTGCACAAACCATACAAGGTGAGCTATCTCTTTTTCAATACATCCTCAAGCCAGAGTGATCTGCAATTGCAAGCTTGCAACATTCACGTTTTCGTCTGGCCTGAAACTAATGGATATATTTCCAATGTTACACATGACATTAAACATATCTGTTATCTTTACTAAAGCCCCAGTAACATCTCTAACTCCATCCAGGACCATTTCCAGCGCCTGAAAGAAGCATACCCCGGCCGCCGCCTTTTGATAGTCTCCAATACCGCAGGCGCATCATCCGTCGACCCCGCCAACAATATTGCCACTGAAGTCGAGAAGTCCACAGGAGTGCCTGTGCTTCCGCACAGTACCAAGAAGCCAGGATGCGGTCCCGAGATCATGGAGTATTTTCGAAAGTATCCCGAGACGGGTGTCACGAGACCAGAGCAGATCGCAGTAGTGGGCGATCGACTCACTACCGATGTGATGCTGGCGAATAGGATGGGCAGCTATGCTGTTTGGGTCAAAGATGGCGTTGTGCCGTTGGGACGAGCAAGTATTGTGAGTTTTCATCTCTAGCGACTAGTCGTGTAGAGTCTGCTAAGTCTTTTTCAATAGTTTGCACGCATGGAACACAGATTGGCAGCTTTCTTGCAAAATAGAGGGTATGAAGCTCCGGAACCTACGAGTCCGTTTGAGAGATAATCTTGATATGAGTTTACTCACCCCCATCTTCATCACGTGTTACTGGCGACATAAGAAGTGGATGCGGCTCGATGCCCCCTGAATATTTCAAGCATCAGTTCGTCTAATCTTTTCGGGGCGTCCCTTGTTAGCGTTCTCCCGGAACGTGGGATGCTCAATCTATATGATGTGCATTGGCGGCGAAAGCTTCGCGTGCAGAGACGCAATTTCGCGTACCGTTCCTTCGAGAACGTGGTGACGCCTAGGGGTATGAAACCCCTGAAGCTCGTGGGTGGAAAATTCCTGGCCTGGATAAGAGCATGGAAAATCACGACTGGGTGGCTTGAGAAGGATATATTCAGATTCTGCGAAGCGACGTCGCTGCATTTTGCCTAAAATAGTCAGTCAATGGGAATGAATCCGAGAATCACAACCTGGTGAACGTATTTGCCCGGCATGGTAAACTTTGCCGAGACCGCCGCAAAAGTTGAGGTTAAGCTGATCTTATAAGTCGCCGAAACATATCAAACCCAAAGCTTGTACATGTGGTTTATTCAAAGGGGGTGTAAACCCTCACATTAAGAACTTGGAATCTATGTGAGTCCAACTCTCGCTCTAATCGGTGCGTTTCTTTCAAAGATTCTCTTGTCAAGGCTTGTAACTTATCAAAAGTACGAAGTTGAAAGCCAAACTGAAGCGTGTGCAACTTGCGAGGTATTTTTCATGTTTGGCATTTCTCCTCCATGATAAGTTTTCAACTCTTTCCAATGTTTTCCTAGGGTCGCAAGTCCTGCTTCGCTTGTTCCTTTCCATTCCCCCAATGTTGCTTCGTTCTGTGGCCTCGAGGCGGACAAGCAGTTCGGTCAGAGGGTACTCGAATCACCCCCATGTCTTGATTGATGTGAGATATCATTGCCTCGATGAAAAGCTCTCCAGACCATTTTACAGCTATACTGTAAAGAGCGATTCGAACGAGATCAGTCCTACTTCCCGAGGCTTTGATGAGAGGGCGATGTTGGGGTTAGCTGTACATAACAATGTCGTATCATCTGAACGTACGACTCCGTGAGTCAATGAGAATTTCTGAGACGAAGAGGCAGCAGGGCAGCAAGAAGCTCCTGAGGTCTAGGAGACACTGGTGCTGTACCTGAAGAAGTCTGGCAAGATTCTGATAAGCAATAAGTTGGTATAGCTATCACTAATGCTGGTATATCAACGGCGTGCTTCCCGTGTTCCTTACTCATGCGCCATATCTTATAGGCCTAATATGTTTAGACCTGATGGCACTTTGCATCAGAGCTCAGTTTTCAAGAAACTAAATGATACGCACGACGTGGAAAGGGAACAAGATTCATAGTGAAGAGCCCGAAAGATCAAGAAAAGAGAGGCTTCAAAATACAGTAACTTGGTGGATCATACTCGAGATGAAGCGTCAAGTGGATGCACTCCAGTCGGGCGCGTCAAGACAAGCCTGTGGCCCACTAGTTTCAAGATATAGAAAGCATCAGACAGCGCTAGGAAACTTTCCTCCTAAGGCCAGTGTTTGAATAACACATCAGGAAATAAAAGTATACTTGCAATTTGTACAATACCGAGAGAGGAAATGCATAATAATAGCGGAGATCTTTTCCACGAGCCACTGCATCGGAGAAAGATGCATTAACAGCCATAGCGGTATCGTGGTCAGCCTCTTGCAACTTCCATATCTGCGGGGAATTTCATGCTGGCTTCACTCTTTTTAGTACATCGTTGCCGAAGCTGGCGATGTGTGCGACTCACGCAGGGAGGAATATCAAACGCCTAACTATGCTCCGAATGTGGAATTGCAAAATGCACTGGATGCCTCCCCGGATGGGATGGATCATGGGACCCGGAGAGATGCTGCGGCTTTCCGACTTTGAACAATTGTCGACGGTATTTGGCAAGTTCTCTCGAGACGCAGACACGGCCTGGGAACTATATTTCCATTGCATGCTGCGTGATAAACAGGACATCACTAGGGTTCAGCTTGCGGATTGTGTGACATAGGGATGAAAAGGGGCTCTTTTTCGGCCCCCTCTGGACGGTATCGGCCCTAGCCTGAATCATAACACCACATGGCTGCATGGGACTTGTTGCGCACTTGCGAGTGCGGCGTCTGAGGTCGAGCAGGAGGATTTCAAGACACAGGGGTTGATTGACCCGTGCGCTCTCATTCTTTCATAGGGCAGGCGAATCCCCTGTCCAGACTTCAAGGACCAGGCCAGGGTTCATGAGTGGGTTTTCGAAACGGGGCGCAACAAATATGCCTCCGAAAACTTTCCTTTTGGGAAATGCATCGTTCTTGGCGGAGATGGATGTTTCTGAGTGGGGAGTCTCTGCTTGTTTGGAAAAGAGTACGCGCAGGTTCTGATCGACGGCGTTTCCTCCCGAACCTAGAGGAGGTCACGATTTACTTTTACCCCTTTTTTTGCTGGGCCCTTGATGCGTTATCGCAAGGTGCTTTGGAGACGTTCCTGGAGCTAAACTGGATGTAGTGTCGTGCATCTCATCCGGCCAAACACAAGTGTCTTACGGCTCGCCGACTGCCAGAAGTTCCAGAACTGATGCAGGTACGAGGGGCAAAAGCGCGGGAACACCTTCTTTTGATGGTGTGGTGCATCGGTGAGCACCAGGAGGGCCTCCGAGGGTCTTGAAAAGTTGAAAAACTGGCCAGCTGCATTATTAATGGATGGATTTACTGTAATATTTACGCCGCCGGGCCATGCATCCATATGGAGGAGGGCATCGGGTTCAATCGTTGACGCGATGCTGCTGGCCGCTGCTGATCTATTTTGGACTCGGCAGAAGGTTTATGCTTTGACTGGGGTATCATTGTGGGCGCGTTTCATTGGCCGCGGGGTGAAACTTGCGCGAAGAGGCATGGCATCACCAGATCTTGGATTTTTGTTCTGTCACCGGTAGCTGCGGGAAGAGAGGCTGGAGGCTGGCGGAGAGGAAAGGGTTGGGAACAATAATAGATGGCGCGCTTATTACGATTACGGAGAGAGACCCGTCCAAGACCAGGTGTATGGGTACTATGGCGAGTATGGGCAGCTGGATGCATCTGCGACTGTGCAACAGGAGAGGAGTAATAATGGAAAATACAGAGTGAGTAGTACCCCCCGTACGGAATACAGTACAGTGCAGTGCAGTACAGTACCTACTGTAACATGCACCAAGTCAGAAGATGGGATCCTTGGTTGAGAAGTGCTTCAAATGGCAGTCGCCTGTTCGACTTCTCCAGAACCAATTGGTACCTACTGTACCTAGGTAGGTAGGTACTCCGTACTGTACCTAGGTAGGCTGTAGGCTGTACCTGTAGGCCGCCATTGACGATTCCAAACTCAACCTTGGCTTTGGGCGGTCCCCTGCACCTAGTTAACTATTGAGCATGGCGTGCACCCACCGAGCTTACGCGCGAGGCCTCCCCCTTTCTTTCCCTTGACCGCGAGTCCTACAGTCAGCACAACAAATAAACTCTGTATAGTGGTAGAGCATGCACTGGGTGGGATATACTTGTACTTGTAAACAATACGGTATCGTAGGATAGATAGAGCAATCCCTACATTACCTAACCTAACCTACCTACTGCTCTTGGAAGGTGGAGACATAGCTGCTTCGCTGTCGCCGCAGCCGTGATCCTTCGTTCTGGTCCTCCAGAACATGTCAATAGGCAGTTCTATACGGAAGTATGTACGTAGAGTAGGTGGCGGTCAGAATAATAGGGGTGATATAGGTTAGGTATTTAGCTATGGCGTACTGATAGCTACGATTAATGCTCGTTCAAGTCTACTTACTGTACCTAGTACACTCCAAGAGTAAAAAAAGTGCCAAAGTCCACGACTCCATGTGCAAGTTCCTCACCGATCGCCCCCCTCCTCGCCAAGTACGGAGCAGTTCTGACTCTCTGAGGTTTCTCGTCCGTATCCGTCCTCGTCTCGGCCCCCTCACAGACCTCACAGTGCTCCTCTCTCTTCTCACACCACCAAACCCAGCATCCTAGGCTACGCTAGTGTCCTCTTTAGGCTTAGCGGTCCCTTCCTTCCCACTTGACTGAACTGCCCGTCTGTCGTCGCCCACGTCTCGCTTCTGACCTTTCCTTTCCCCTTCTCTTCCATCTATCTCTGCCTCATCCGAGTCACCGTCGCCATCTTGTGATATTTTTCTCCCCGTCGCTCCTTTTCTTTCTTGTTCCCTTTCGGTTCAGTCGTCACTCCTTCCGGCGAACCCATACACTCCTTAGGAACACCGTCTTTTCGACAACTTCACACTCCTTCAATCCAACTTGCCGTTTTTGCCCCGAATCTTCGAGTCCAGAGCCTACTTCGAATCCAATACCTTTCTATTTCCTGCCAGCTACAGTGAAGCATTTACACCACACTTACACCATAACTTCTGATTCTCGACTTCTCGACTTTTCGATCCGACTTACTCGGTACCACAACGCATTCGCGACTATTCAAACTCCTTCCACTCTCCTCGATACGACCAACGGCAGGGCAACTACGCTATTTAGAAGCTTAGAAGTATATATTGGGAGGAAACAGGCGCAAACCCGCCCGACTACGGTCTAATCCCCCAATATGTCCGACATATCTCACGAAGACGCGGCGATCAAGATGTCCTCGACACCCAGCCCGACCGCGTCTAATGCTGCGAGCAGCACCTCCGCATCCCGAAGACCCCCTCGTAAGAGTACTTTAACCCAGCAACAAAAAAACCAGAAGCGACAACGTGCTACTCAAGATCAATTGGTTACATTGGAGATGGAATTCAACAAAAACCCGACGCCAACCGCCACAGTCAGGGAGCGAATTGCGGACGATATCAACATGACAGAGCGATCTGTGCAAATTTGGTTTCAGAATCGGTGGGTTTCATGCGTAGTTGAGTCGATCATACAACAAACTAACATACTTTAGACGAGCCAAGATAAAGCTCTTGGCCAAGAAGAGCATCGAGACTGGTGAGGATTGCGATGCTATCCCGGAATCTATGCGCCAGTATCTTGCGATTCAAGCTATGGAGTCCGGGAAGTCGTTGGGAGGCCACTTTCTCGGACGTTCGGGGCTGATGCCTTATGGGAGTGGTAATGTGCTAATTCCCGGCGATCAGGGTCCCCAAGGCAAAGTCGGTGCGTAGTATATTTTCCAGTTTGCAATGACTATTTCGCTGACATGCTCTAAGTCATACACCACCTTTCGTGTCGGTCGTTGAGCGTGGGATCATGGAGACGGGTCGGGCAAAACGCTATGGATTTGATCATCTTCTACTCTCCCGACAAAGCTACGATGACATATTACATCAACAACGACCAAGCAGGCTACAAGATCGAATACCCATTTGCTTTCATCAAAAACATCTTCCTGGAAAATGGGGATGTTGAGTCAGGAAAACCGGGCGGTCTTGTGGTGGAGCTTAACCGTCCACCGAACTTTTTCATGGACTCCTCCGGATCAGGTGGTTTCTTTCAATGCGGTGACTTTACTGAGGACCAACAAGCTTCGCAGGTGATGATTCACCAGCTTGGAGGACACCCGAAGGTCCTCAGTGGCCAATTGGCCAAGCTCGTTTCTCTCGAGTCCTTCATGACTCGACACAGCCCATTCGACCACCAGCAGCAATTGTCGGTATCAGCACCTGTATCCCCAACCGGACACCGTCCAGCGTCTCAACCGAACTACAACACTCAAGCCCATGTTGGCATGTATCAAGAGGGATGGGGGGTGAACGCGGTTCCCGGCCCCCGCGGTCCAGGTCATAAGAGACAGAGGAGTCGCTCAGTTCCCATGGCAGTCGATTTCTCTATGTTCAACAATCCTATGCCGTCGTTCCTCATCCAGCACCCCAATGAGACTCAGTCGCAATCTCACAACCCAGGCATCTTCGCTCCCGTTCCACAACAGCCTAATACTTTGGGCCCACTCGGAAACAACCTGCGAATTGATACCTCATCTGGGTATGGCATGGAATTTAGACAGTACCCAATGTCTGCTGCGACAACCGCATCTCCATCGGAGTTTGCCAGTCCATCCTTCTTTTCCCAAGCCCAAGACTCCTCAGCGATTCCTGCATCTTCTTACGGCAACGGTAACCCGAACTATAGTACGCCGTACCTCTCGCCCAACCCTATGGCTGACCACTCGGGAGGGATGGTTCCCCCTTCGGTGTCCCCAATTTCATTTATGAATCACGGAGACCCAGCAATTGTTGATCAATCCCCACCTCTCTCGATGATGCACCGGAGCGCCTCTGCGGATGTATACAATATGTCACATGAACACCCGTCAAACATATCGGATGATGGCACCTCACTTAATGAGATGTACTCGAAACATACTCTAAATCTTCCTATGCATTCCCACTCCCCAGCTTTCACTGAGCAATCATCGGCAGATATGGATATGAATCAGCTGGTCTCATTCGATGAGAACCCTGCTAGTTTGTCCCCCGAAAATATTTCCCAGTAGAGACCGGTTCAGATCATGAGGACTGGTCCAAAGCCTATACTTCAGGTTCTCGTGCCCGGAGTATGGCTGCATGTGAGTGGAAGGTTGAACTGCTGCCTGGAGCTAAATTGTGTGCATTGGAAAATATGGGAGGCGTTCGTGGATGGTTTTTTTTTGTTCGGATGAGTTGGTAAATACACACATGACGGCCTGAGATTTTGTCCTCTTCTTGTTTAACTTTCAATGTTCTAATTCTCGTTTCTGGTCGACTCGTGGTTCTCTTTCCTTATACCTGTCTCCTTGCTATTTGTCTTTAGCCACGAACTTGCATGACCACTTCCCCCTTCAATCATGCGTGTCTGGCACAGCAATGTCCGTTTTTTTCTCTGTTATTTACCGGCGTGCTGTTTTGTGTCTACAACTTTTCAAGGCACTCCTTCGATTTATTTGGCTGTCTCCTGAGGAGGTAGTACTAGCGGGGGATATAAATGGAGAGTGAAAAATGGATAGTAGTATATGGGACATTCTGGAGAGGGGATGGCAGAATGTGGTTTTGCTTGGATTTGCTGCATTGTGCGTCTGATGATATTAAGGCGGGCTTAATAAAGGAACTATTATATAAATCTTCTGGACCTTTCCGATTCGCCCTAATCCGTGAGCCTTTGATAATGGACTTATACTCCGTAAGATCCAAATATGCTAACAAGTTTTGATCTAATCGTGGTTCCCAAAGCCTGCTAAACACCTCCGGCTTGCACTTATCATTTTAGTTTAAACATTGGTACAAAAGTAAGTGGACCAAAAAGGTTCCACAGAGTACCCTAGAGAGGGAACCTCTTTGTTGCCTAGTATTTATTAAAGATCATTGACTCTCCCTCAATAAGCTGCATATAAAGGGACGTATCTTTACTCTTTACTAAAACCTTTAACCTTGAAGGTTTCAGGCAGATTTGGATTTAAAGTGATATTAGATCTAGATTAAATAAAGCAACTATTATATTCAAATGTGTGGGGACGATTAACACGTATATAATCCGACATTCGCAAGATGTCTCCTAACTTCGACTAGTTCTAAAAACAGATACGCTGAGCGACTTCTAAGCCTCGGACTGCGTCGTGTCGTATACGGAGTACAGGGGTTTTCACTCCGCCATCCAACCCAGCGCTACGTAATATATAAGTTCCCGTCCAAGCCAACCCCACCAACAGCACCAAGAAAAGAAAGGGTTCCACGAACACCACACTCACTACTTATTCTAGTCGTGACCGATTTAGTCCTGTCGCTATCCCATGACGGATCTTCGCATATTTTCTCGCGCCCGGTGACCTATAGTACAGTGAGTACCTTGTCGATCGCGGCTAAGAAGTAGTAGCCACTTACTTAGCTTAGGTGTTGTGTTGCGTTGGAGCCAGCCTTGGAAAGAAAGCAATTCTCCAGCAAACAAGCTTCGAATGAATCCCAACGCAAAGAAATCGCCATGGCAGACGATGTAAGAGGATCGGGGTCGCATTCTTCCAAAAGACGAAGTGCGACGGACCCAACGCATTCGGTCGCAATGGAGGGGCAAGCATCGTCAGACCGAGAGGGGCCACGAGTGCGCTTCTCCCAGGATCTCGACAGGGCCACGGCATCTGCGTCTGCATCTGCGTCTGCTGGGGAACGACCTGGAACTCCAAATCTATCGATTGATACCTCTGCGGCGTCTAGAGGCCAGCATGATACCCTCAGGTCTCCTTTCTCCAGCCTTCAGCCCAGGGAGGGGCAGAGTCCTCTATCGCCTACTTCGCAGCGGCAAAGGGACAGAGGATACTCTCTGCGCAGATCTTTATTTGCCAGAGGCATAAATAACCAGTCGGATAATAGTTCAGTTGAGTTGGTGGAGGCAGGATCGTCAAGGGAATCTGAGGGGAATGTTCGCAGGACAGAGGAGGGGAAAGACAAGCGGACATCAGTTACTATATCCCCAGTAATTGAGGACGAGTTGGACAATTCGAGAAAGAGATCCAGTGAGTGGTCTTTCGGGCCCAAACCCGCAAAAGACAAGAAGAAGAAGGCCACCGAAACTAAAAGCCTCCCAAATTACGATGCCTGGGCGAGGAAACAGACGCGGGATAACGTCTTGCTGAAAGGGGGTAAAGCTTTTTACAAGAAGGCGCAGGGGTTTCTAGGGCCGAAGCAGATTCCTCCTTCTAAAGATGGTCGTCATATTACTCTGGATATCTCGAGGAAGAAGGCACTCATCGATGAAAGGACGGGGAAAGAATATATATGGAACACGATCAGGTCTAGCCGGTACACCCTCTGGAACTTCATACCCCGCCAGCTATTCTTTCAATTCTCAAAACTTGCAAATGCCTACTTTCTTCTAATTTCAATCATGCAAATGATCCCGGGTTTAAGTACGACTGGAACTTATACAACCATCATACCACTTCTTTGTTTTGTGGCTATAAGTATGGGAAAAGAAGGCTGGGATGATGTTCGTCGGTACAAATTGGATCAGGTGGAGAATAACAAAACAGCGTTTGTACTTCACGCTTACCGATCAATTCCAGAAGAGGTGCCGAAATCTAGTAAGAAAGGTCTCAAGGAGTGGAGAACCTTCAAAGGGAAACCCGAATCGTCAATTCGACGGAATCCCTCTCTCAGCCATGACCATATCATTGAAATTCCCCTCGAAGATATCGCGGAGGTGCCAAAACACTGGGCAACTTTGAAGTGGAAAGACGTCAAGGTTGGAGACGTAATCAAGCTGGAAAGGGACATGAATGTTCCAGCGGACATGGTGCTTCTTCATTCTGACGGTCCCAATGGGATTGCTTACATTGAAACCATGGCTCTGGATGGCGAAACCAACCTTAAAAGCAAACAGGCACCACCTGTCTTGGCCAAACGATGCGAAAGCACAGATGCAATTGCCGCTTGCCATGCTGAAATTGTCGTTGAGGATCCGAACCTTGATCTCTACAATTTTGATGGAAGAGTTACTATTGACGGAGAAACGAAGCCACTCACTACAAACGAGATTATCTACCGAGGAAGCACCCTAAGGAACACTACCAGTGCTATTGGGATGGTCATTAATACCGGCGAAGACTGCAAAATTCGAATGAACGCCAACAAGAATCCTCGAATTAAAGCGCCAGCAATTCAAGCGATTACAAATAAGATAGTCGCCATGCTTGTGATTTTTGTCGTCCTCCTTGCTCTGTTTTGCACCGTTGCATATCAAATCTGGGCTCAGAACGTGGAAGAACATTTGTGGTATCTAGATCAAGCTCACGTTCCTTTTAGCCAGATAATAATCGGCTTCATAATTCTTTTTAACACGTTGATTCCGCTTTCGCTATATGTCAGTCTCGAGATTATCAAGGTCGGACAGCTCATTCTTATGGCCGACGTGGAAATGTACGACCCTGTTTCTAATACTCCAATGGTTTGCAACACAACTACCATCCTGGAGAATCTGGGACAAGTCGACTATATATTCTCAGATAAGACAGGAACCTTGACAGACAACATTATGAAGTTTCGTAAACTCAGCGTTGCTGGTTATGCTTGGCTTCATGATTTCGATTTGCAGAAAGAAGCTGCCGAGAAACTCGAGCGTGATAGCGGCAACTTGGACGCAAAAAAGACAAAAGGCAAGGGCGTTGCGACGCGATGTTCCAAGAAGAAGGAGTCAAGGCCGCCGCTTGATCACCGAAGTGGCTCTGAGGCCACAACTGCAACATTTCAGCGTGGAGCTTCTAGCTCTATACGAAGGTCAGGATCCTTGTGGAGGTCAACGGCCCGGCCAACAAAAGCCCAACCCGAACTTCGTACAGAAGACTTGTTGAGGTACATGCAAGGCAAACCACACAGCATGTTCACAAGAAAAGCCAAGTTCTTTCTCTTATCTCTGGCGCTTTGCCACACTTGCTTGCCGGAAGTACAAGACAATGGAGATATCGAGTTCCAAGCTGCATCCCCTGATGAATTGGCCCTCGTTAAAGCTGCCCAAGAGCTTGGCTATCTTGTCATTGATCGGCCTGCCCGATCCATAACGCTTACATACCCAGGTGGTCCGGACACCTCTGAGTCGGTCACGGAAACATACGATGTTCTTGATGTGATAGAATTCTCTAGTAAGAGGAAACGAATGTCAATCATCGTGAGGTTTCCCAATGGAAAGATTTGTATCTTCTGCAAAGGCGCCGACTCCGCTCTTTTGCCAAGACTGAAACTAGCTTCGCTTGCTATCGAAAAAGTATCAGAGGTCGTACGTCGGTCCAGCAAGAGAAAAAGTTTGGAGGCTGAACAAGCCTTGCGGAGAATGAGCGAGCAAACGAGCGAGCATAGTCCAAGAACAAGCTTCAGCCGACACAGCATGAACCTTAGAAGGCCAAGCATAAGCCGCAAGAGTATAGGGCATGGAAGACCAAGTATGGCCAGCACGAGACTTCAGCCCATTCGGGACGAGCTTGATGGCTGGCTCAGACAACGGGAAAGCGATGTCGAGATGGCATCAGACGAAAACAGTGCTTATCAGTCCCCAAGAGCGTCAATGAGTGCAGCAGCGAGAATGTCTTTTGCATCGACAATGGATCTTGACTTTGAGGATTTTGTTGATGACTCGCTCGTCATGGATGATTCTGCCGTATTTGAACGCTGTTTCCAACACATGAATGACTTTGCCTCTGAGGGACTTCGAACGCTTCTCTTTGGGTATAGGTTTTTAGATGAGCAGGAGTATCATGGTGAGTTTGATAAATTACATCTCGAGGCCGCAATTGCTAACTTTCTTTAGGCTGGAAAAAGATTTATTCTGAAGCTACGACCAGTCTCGTCGACCGTCAAAATTTGATTGAAGGCGCTGGAGAAATGATCGAACAAAACTTTGATCTTGCTGGGGCTACTGCAATCGAAGACAAGCTTCAGAAAGGGGTTCCTGAGACAATCGACAAACTTCGCCGAGCCAATATCAAGATCTGGATGTTAACTGGAGACAAAAGAGAAACTGCAATTAACATTGCTCATTCAGCCAGGCTCGCGAAGTCGTACTCCGAGGTTATCATTTTAGACCACACAACCGGCGAAGTTGAGCAGCGCATGGCTACAGCATTACTTGACATAGAGAAAGGACACATTGCGCACTCCGTCGTCGTTGTGGATGGACAAACGCTGAGCGAGATTGATGATAATGAGATCTTAAAACTCCTCTTCTTCGACTTGGCCATTGTTGTGGATTCTGTTATTTGCTGTCGTGCAAGCCCTAGCCAGAAAGCTTCACTTGTTAAGAAGGTTCGGACAAAGATCAACAAGTCGATTACTTTGGCAATTGGTGATGGTGCCAATGACATCGCCATGATACAAGAGGCTCATGTCGGTATTGGCATTAGTGGCAAGGAAGGCCTTCAAGCAGCTCGGATCTCAGATTACTCGATTGCTCAATTCCGCTTCCTGCAAAGGCTCTTATTCGTTCACGGCCGCTGGAACTACGTCCGGACAGGAAAATACATACTTCGACCTTCTGGAAAGAGCTAATGTTTTACCTCATCCAAGCGCTCTACCAAAAATGGACTGGCTACACCGGCACGTCTTTGTTTGAATCCACGTCACTCACAGTCTTCAACACGCTCTTCACGTCCCTCTGCGTCATCTTCCTCGGCATCTTCGAGCAAGACCTGAACGCCTCGACACTCCTCGCAGTCCCCGAACTCTACACCCAAGGCCAACGAAACCTCGGCTTCAACATTAAGAAATACATCGGCTGGATGTTCCTCGCCGCCTCCGAAGCAGTGATTATATATTTCTGCATGTTTGGCCTATTTGGTCAAGCGACGGCCTTTACCAGGGATGATAATTTGCTCAGTATGGGACAACTGTGCTTTAGTGCCGCGGTGGTATTCATCAACACCAAGATGCTGATCTTGGAAATGCATAACAAGACTTTAATCACAGCTTTCGGATGGGTTATTAGTGTGGGCGGTTGGTTCATGTGGAATATTCTCCTCAGTATCACCATGAAGATCAAGGGGAACAAGAACTATCTGCTCTACCCCGTCGCTAAAGGCTTCCTGACACGCTTCGGCAGCAACCTACTCTGGTGGCTTGTGTTTATCCTTACGCTCACGGCGGTCGTCGTGCTAGAGTTGGGGATAAGTAGTGTGAGGAAGGCGTTCTGGCCGACGGACACGGATGTTTTCCAGGAGTTGCAGAAAGATGCGTTGATCAAGAAGAGGTTTGAGGAGACGGCGAGGGGGGAGGGGGAGGTCGAGATGGGGAGGGAGCTGGAGATGGAGAGGGAGAAGAATAGTGTTGATGCTGAGAGAGA
>QGMG01000169.1:0-46431 GCA_007825325.1 Lachnellula cervina | reverse complement strand
ACGTACGGGAATAGATGCATGGCTGGCTATTTGGATGGTGCGAAAATATATATATATGTATGGCTTTAAAACCCGATTTTTGACTCGGTTGAGAAAAGAGGAGAGGAGACTCGGGCTGGGACGTGGGTTGTACACCGAGCAGCGTTGAGGCTAAAAAGAAAAGAAAAGAAAGCAAGAAAAGCTAGACTTTCCAACGGGAGCGAAAGAAGAGAAAAGAGAAAACAACAGAGTCGAGTCGCCGTCATGCCAGACTTTATACAGGGCATCGCGTTCAACAGAACCCCTCGCCACCACACACACACACACACACCAATTTCGGAGGTCCAGAAATCACATTAAAACACTTTATCACCCCACCAGCGAAATAAGCCGAAAAGAAAGAACCACAAACGAGGATTTATCTCCAATAAAGACTCTCCGCACCCGAAGTAATACCTGTCATGCCCAGCCATGCCATGCCATAATCCCAAATCAACTCATCTCGACGCTAATAATAATAAAAAAGACACACACGCACAATTGCATTTGCCAGTAAGCAATTTATCGGGATAGATTGATCGAATGCAAGAAAATTAAATAATTAATAATACACAACGCTGCAAATCTTACCCCTTTCTAGCCTTGCCTTGCGTCGACCGACCTAGATTTAAGACTATCGAATTGTTTGTACACGTGAAACACACTCGTTGACACTGTATTTTTTGATACCTACCTAGGTTCTGAGTACTACCTTATACCTACCTATGAGCGGATTGTGGGTATGAAAGGGGGTGTAGCCAGGCAGGATCCATGTGACATCTGAAATCCAAATCGACGAACCAACAAAACATAGTCCAGGAACATAAAACACAAACAAACACATAAATCACGGACGAAAACTAATCAAGTTAAAGGTATGCAATGAATGCCCTCTCATCTTTATGCTTTTATGATACAATTGTTTCAGCCCATCAAGTCTAAGCTCTCTCAAGGGACCAACCAACAAACAATGCGCGATATGAGAACGCCCCTTGCAAAACGAAACTAAAAAAATCCTTCTCAATACAGTCCCCAGCCATCTACAACTCATCGTGAGAATCTGGCTCATCATCATCTGCCCCAGGAGCTGTACCTTGGTATAGCTTGGATGTAATGGGGTACGCGACGTTCGAGAGTTTCTCCTTTTGCTCCTCAAAGTCTTCGGATGTGGCGGTGGCGGCGTTCTCCTCAAGCCATTCGGTGGTTTCCTTGACGGCGTCCAAAAGCTATTTCCAATATGTTAGCCGATTTCTCATTTTCAAAAAAGTCAAATACTTACAGCCTCCTTGTCATCTTCATCAATCTTTCCACCAAGACCCTCATCATCATTGACCTGGTTCTTCAAGCTGAAAGCGTAGTTCTCGAGACCGTTTCGGGACTCGATACGTTCCTTGGTAGCCTTGTCTTCATCGGCGTATTGCTCAGCTTCCTCAACCATACGGTCGATTTCCTCTTGAGTGAGACGACCCTTGTCGTTGGTAATGGTAATGGTCTCTGAATTTCCAGTGCCCTTATCACCAGCTGTAACCTTTAAGATTCCGTTGGCGTCAAGTTCGAACGAGACTTCAATTTGAGGAACACCTCGGGGCGCAGGTGGGATACCAGTAAGTTCAAATTTTCCGAGGTTGTTGTTGTCCTTGGTCATAGTACGTTCTCCTTCGAAAACTTGAATCAGGACTACGGGCTGGTTATCGGCAGCGGTAGAGAAGATCTGGGACTTGCGGGTGGGGATGACCGTGTTGCGGGGAATCAGCTTGGTCATAACACCGCCGGTGGTCTCGATACCGAGAGTGAGTGGGTTGACATCCATGAGAACAATCTCAGTAGTTCCTTCCTCACCAGACAAGACACCACCTTGAACAGCGGCACCAAATGCAACAGCCTCGTCGGGGTTAATACCCTTGCTAGCCTTCTTGCCACCAAAGTACTCCTCGATAAGCTCGACGACCTTGGGGATACGGGTGGATCCTCCGACCAGGACGATATCGTTAACTTCGCCCTTCTTGACCTTGGCATCCTTGAGAACTTGCTCGACTGGCTTCAATGTCTTCTTGAAGAGATCAATGTTCAGCTCCTCGAACTTGGCACGGGTGAGAGTTTCGGAGAAGTCCTTGCCGCTGTGGAAAGCTTCGATTTCGATACGGGTGGTCTTTTGGGAGGATAGAGTTCGCTTGGCTTTCTCGGCCTCACGCTTCAGCTTGCCCATGGTCTTAAGATCCTTGGTAATGTCGACACTGTGCTCCTTGTTGAACTTCTTGGCGAAGTAGTTGATGATACGCTGGTCGAAATCTTCACCACCCAGATGAGTGTCACCAGCGGTAGAAAGGACCTCGAAAACACCGCGGTCGATAGACAGAAGAGAAACATCAAAGGTTCCTCCACCGAGATCGTACACAATAATTTGACTTTCTCCCTCGGTCTTGTCGAGACCGTAGGCAATAGCTGCGGCGGTAGGTTCGTTGACGATACGGAGGACGTTGAGACCGGCAATGACACCTGCATCCTTGGTAGCTTGTCTCTGGTTGTCGTTGAAGTAAGCTGGGACAGTGACGACTGCGTGAGTGACCTTGTTTCCAAGATACGACTCTGCGACCTCCTTCATCTTTCCAAGAATCATGGCTGAAACCTCCTCGGGGGTGAAGGTCTTGGGAGATCCATTGACATCAACTTGTACATTGGGCTTGCCGTTCTTCTCAATGACATTGAATGGGAAGTGCTTCATGTCACCCTGTACATCCTTATCCGAAAACTTGCGACCAATCATTCGCCTGTAGAGGACACCTGTTAGTTACTGATCAAAGGTCTGCTCGGCCTATGCCAAGCATAAATGCGAATAGGACACGTACTTGATATCATAAATGGTATTTTTTGGGTTTGAAGCAGCCTGGTTCTTGGCTGCGTCTCCTACTAATCTCTCATCATCGGTAAAGGCGACGTATGAGGGTGTTATCCGGTGTCCTTGGTCGTTTACGAGAATTTCAACTTTGCCCTTCTGCATCACACCGACGCAGGAGTAGGTAGTTCCAAGATCAATACCGATGACTGCATACCAAACAATACACATTAGCAGACGTTCTTGAGCTCCGCAGACACAGTAGGATGGGTAAAACACATACCAGTTCCATAGCTCTCTTGTATTGGGTCTTGGGCATCTTCTGCGTTGACGGTTTGCATGAAAGCCAGGGGCGAGAGGAGGAGGATGAAATAGGCCACAAAGGACAGGCCCAAAAAGAATGAGGTTTGGTTGCCTCGCGCCATGATGATCGTTGTATTGGACCAAGATGTTGAGGGGAGAGAGGATTGTTGTGGAAGTGGAAAGGGTGCTTGGGAAAGAAAAGAAAAAGAAGAAGAGGACAAGAAGGCTCTCGGGGAACTTTATCACAGCTAATCGAAGCTGTAACCGTGTCTTCAAATCGGGCGGTGGGATTCTGATTGGCTCGGTTAAGGTTTGCGGCGAAAAAGGCTAGTTGTTCTCAACTCTAAATTTAAACAGGGGGAAAGAAGGCGGAAAGGACAGCATGGAGTCTTGGAGAAAAGGTACGAAGCGATATTACGAGTACTAAGAGGACACCTTTCTCTTCTTTTCCTAGTAAAACGTGTCTTTATTCGTACCATCCATACCTACCTAGGTAATCCGCCCCACCTACGCAACAGCCGTCTCGAATATTCCGTAAAGATACCTAAATATAGCACATCAAGACCGTATGTGTGGTGAACTACTAGTATACTTCGGAAAATGTTCGAGATGTAAGCTTGCACCAGCTTGGGTGTGTCAAGCAAACCCATCCGCCGATTCAATTCTTTCTATACTCCGTATTTTTATATAGCACAGTACCTTTCATCCAATTTCCCTTGGTACTGTATGGATACAAGCCTGTGGAAATCTACGAAGTATAGATGCAAAATAATAGGTGTAGGTGTCCTCAGGTATATCATCTCTTGGCAAACTGTGACTTCGGCAATGCCTTTTACAATTGCATCATAATTGTCATAAGACAAATGGCATGTTCATTTTGAATCAATGACTCACGCAAGTGATGACATACCAAGGTTTGTCGTGGCGGAGGTCAGATGTTCGTAGGTCTGGCACAGGTAAAAGTTCCCAAGGCAAGTCGTGGAATATCTGGGTATCTCAACTCCTAATACTCATATTCTCATCACTCATCATTTCCCCAACCAATTGTAATCCTCTATTCCAGTAATCCAGCAGCAACGGTCTCCCCGTTTCCCCTCAACACCACCCGTCCCGGCGCCTCAAGCGGCACACCCCCCTCACCCTCAAGCTCCACCACAACCCTCGCTACCTGTCCCGGCTTCACAATACGCGGCTTCTTCTTTCCCACCGGCATACCAGTCCCCTTATCTAGCACCGCAACAATCTCCCTAATCCTCCCCGGTGTATGCAGGCGTCCCCGATGCACATCAACACTCATCGGCATCAAGAACTCAAATGCCAACACCTTTGCCGTAAACTCCCTCACATTCACAATTGGCTCCTTAGGGCTACATAACACATCTCCTACTTTCAAATGTTGTTCGATGTCGTGAGGACCGAGATGAAGAGTTACGTTTTGACCTGCTACCGCCCAATCTGATGGCTCAGAATCGATGTCTAGAGCTTTAATGAAACATTTTTGACCGGCCGGTTGAGCGAGCAATGCGTCGCCAACTTGGAGGGAACCCGACTCAATACGGCCGGATATGGATATGGGATTCTGGACACCGCCACGGAAAATGTCGCCGACTGTCAGTCGGAGGGGTTTGAACAGTGCACGAGCGATGGGCTCGGAGTTATCTAGTTCTTCGACTAATGTAGGCCCTTCATACCAGGCTGCTTCTTCTTCTGTAGAGCGCCGCGCGATGTTGTCGCCGTGTAGGCCAGAGGTGGGAATAAAGGAAATGTTTTTCTGGAGGAAGCCAGCGGCGGTGAGGAATGCGGAGACCTGGGTCGAGATTTCGGTGAAGCGATCTTCAGACCATGCGACCGTGTCGAGTTTGTTGACGACGATTATAATACGTTGCACGCCCATGCTTCTTACCAGCAATGCGTGTTCTTTTGTCTGGCCTTTGAGGCCGGATTCAAAGGAGCCGGTGTTGGCGTCGATGACTAGCACAGCGAAATCTGCTTGACTTGCTCCTGCTATCATGTTGGGTATAAAATCTCGATGCCCTGGTGCGTCTAGGATAGTAAAAGCCGTTTTCTCAGTCTCGAATTTGTTGGTGGCAATATCGATTGTGACGCCACGAGCTCTTTCTTCCGATCCTTGATCTAGTACCCATGCCAGCGCAAAGGACGACTTTCCCATCTTCTCGGCCTCTTTTCGATATCGATCTATCGTCCGTTGATCCACAACCTTCAGGTCATATAATAGACGGCCCATCAACGTACTTTTCCCAGCATCAACATGACCAATAACCACAAAATTCGCTGCATTTTTCGTCTTCGCCTTCTCGTACTCGGCCAGGACATCCAGATTCTTGCTTTTCGCCCTGGGCGTATCATCAATTTTCATTGCCTCCACACCCTGTGCAATCTGATCTGCTCTCTTTTCTCCCGTGGTTTTCACTGGTCCCTTGCTGGATTTATTGGCTGCTGATAAGGGCTTAGTCAGTCTTCACTTCTTCCCTTTGCTTGTAGAAATTGCAGAACCTTTGGACTGCGCCGCGATAACTATATCATCCGGGCTAGGTCCTGAGAAAGGATTAAAGGCTGCTGAAGCACTACTCGAGGTATATGGAAGCGTGAATAGATCTCCTGAAGGTTTGCGGGGTGTTTGGGAGGGGCTGCTGAACATGGTGTTGGCGAAGGCGGAGGGCTCGGCTTGTTGAGGTGGCTCTTCTGGGGGCGAAGGGGTGCTCGGTTCTGGTTCTTGTGGAATTGGGGCAGCCTTTGGGACTTTCTCGTGCTCGTTGGTGTCCTTGCGTTTTCGCAAAGGAAATCCACGAGATGCAGGTTTCTCTGAAGCGTCCACCATCTTGGTATCCTCACCGATTTTCAGACCCGCCATAGGCTTCTCAACCCCGCTATCCGCACTTCCTGGCTTTTCCTGCGCCTTTTTCTTCCGTGCCGCAGCCAACGCCTGTAACTTCGATATCTTCGGCGGTCCATCCGACGACGAACCACCCAGAAGACCACCCCGAGAATATAAAGGTGCAACGAGAACAGATTGTCGATGGGCAGGAACATTGAACCACGGCGTATCTTTAAAGAAGTCTGCAAACGAGAAAGGTCTCGAGCATGGTACACCTGGCGATCCAAGTCAGCAAAAGCGCAATTCACAATCAGCAAATATTTGCAAGCAAGCAAAAGAGCAAACCCACCTGGAAAAGCCAGGCCCCTGCCCTCGCAGTCACTCACCCAAACACATAAATTAAATAAACGCACCTTGCACTTTCGGTTCCTTTTTTACATTCTCCTTCTTAACCGTCCCAACCAGATAGTTCACACTCTTCTCCACATCGTAGTAATAATGCCATAGCGCGTCCGTGATCTGTTTATCGCTGATCTGACTAGTAGAATTCGGTGGAAGCTCAGCTCGCACGGCGATAGAGCCTGCTTGTAGGAGTTGTTTGTCTTCTTCGCTGAATTCTGAGAGGAGGGGAGTCAGGCAACTGTATCGTGGGGAGGTGGGGCAAGAGAGGACATGACATACCTTCCGCTTCCTCATAATCATCCCCATCAAAATCGAGGTTTTTTACTAGCTTGTGGCGAGACATCTTGACTGTTGGCGTGGGTATTATGAGGATGTATTCTATTGGGGAAAGAAAACGAATGTTGGGTTGATGTTTGTCTGAGCGGGGTGGTGGTGGAATGGTTTGAGTAGCGGGCGCGGGGTGGAAATTGGTTTGGAGTGCCTGAACACCCCTGTAACACTCGTCATAGTGCGTCACGTGAAACGTCTCATAACGGAGTAACACCTACTCATACAAGATATTTTAGCTCCACATTCTTCTTTGCTGTTGTTATGGACATATCACGTTGCCTAGGACAGTATAATGAGAAGGAAGGGACGGTATGATATTGCTTCAGCTTCAGCAAAGTATGACCACTATTTTAAGTCCAATCCTCTCCCTCCCAAATCCGAGTTCGTTGTAGAATTTACAATTTCGAGATTAATCTCGACCCAACGCCATCGCTCCATACCATTATGTCCTTTATAGATCAATCAAGCTCTCTTCCATTATCTTCTGCTGGGGTGCATGATGTGGTGCCGAAGGAAACGATTCTTGTGTATACCCACCATAAGTTGATCCAGGAGCTTGCCAAGCCTGCTGTGGTGCGGGACCTTGAGGTTGAGATTGCCAATATGGAGCTTGTTGCGCAGGCTGCTGTTGAGGGGGTGGGGCGTGCTCTTGCGGCTTTGGGGGTTGTTGCGCAAATTGGCTGGGGTGACTGAGGTTGCGCTAGCGAGGCAGTGGTGTGAAATTGTTGAGGTGATTGTGTAGGAGGGTATTGTGAATGATTCTGCTCTGGCACTGGCTGTGCAGGAGGTGCTTGAGGGGTATTGTTGTAATAAAATGCTGCATTAGGATCTGCAGACGGGGTTGCAGCCGACTCCGAAGGTGCGTAATTCGATGCCGGCTGCGAAGGGGTATTCATCGAAGGCGCTTGTGATTGAGGGGGAGCATTCATCGTTGAAATGGGTTGGTGTTGAGGTATGCTGTCGGGGGCATAGCTAGGCTGCTGGGAAGCATATGGCGTAGCCTGGGTCTGAGGCGGTTGTTGCTGGGCATACGGATTGTAACTATCATTCCTTTGTTGTGGATGTTGATAGCTCGGGCCAGGATTTGAAGTGTAGCTAGATTGGCTCTGCTGAGGTGCGTACGAGTAGGTAGATTGAGGTCGTCCATATGATTCTTGAGGGGCATTTCCAGTGTAAAAGCTTTCTGCCTGGCCAGCTCCATTCGGACCATTTGATGACAAGGCTGGATACATAGTTGATGCAGGACGCTGGGCGGGGAGATTGTATCCGCCGATAGTGTGTTGGTTGTAGGTATTCGACAAGCGGTCCTCCAACATACGGTCGTAATAACGCACAACAGTTGACAACTTAGCGTGAAGATCCAGAAGAGCATCTATCTGTATTAGGCAAGCATTTACATCAAATTCCAGATAGACTTACCATGCTTGCTCATAGTCTCTCCGTAAGTACGGGCAAGTTTCGGTCGAAGAGTACCAATACTATCGTAGAGTTCTTGGATTTGAGGCTCACGAAGTATTGTCCCTGGCGGCTGCGTTTGTAATCTGTCTACTAATGTCGAGAAAAGATTGATATTCTCTGCTTCAACTGGTGTGAGTTCGTAGTCATTCTTTGGTAATACGAATGGTGATGAGGTGGTCCCTGGATTCGCTGATTGCTCCTTTATCGTTGCAGCATGCTTTTTCTTCTGTTCTTCCATATCCACAATAGATGCAGCTATGGCAGCTTTCAAGTCATCATCCTCCTCTTCGGCAGGTTTGCTTGTGGACGGATTTGAGGCGGCTGGTGTAACTTGGGGCTTGGTTTGCAATTTTGCCTGTGGAACATAACCTGCTCCAGAATGGTTATTTACCTCTTCAAGGCTCATAGCCAATGCACGCTTTAGGTCATCATCAAATCCTTCATCAACCCTTGCGCTTCGGGGCTGCATAGAAGCATGAGGCTTAGGTTTGTGCACGGATTGGCTGTTGCTAAAAGATCCACCCTTGGCTGACTTGTCAGTCAGTTTTATGTAACAACCATCATCAACCCTGACAGGTTGTAAAATGCCGAGGTGGGGTAAAGGGATGCTCTTGCTAGAGCACTGTTGGTCGAAGACATTGCCACAATTCCTACAGTGATGCTTTCGATTCGTGAAACTAAAGGCAGTTCTGCAACGCATGCAGACATCGGAGTCGCTCCATTCGGGGGGCTACAATGCTGTCAGAGGAGGGAAACTCAACGGTCCGGAGTACTTACTGCGCTGCTGTCTAGCATGCTGCTTGCGACGTCGACCTTTGGTGGAAAGTGGAATCCTTCTCGTTGCAAGCCTTTATATGTCTCGCCAATGTAGGATAATTCATAGCGACCCTCCGTAGCCGTCGCCCATGATTGAATCAAGTCTAGTATCCTGTTTTTGACATCATCATTCACCGCCGCCGGACCATAGGCCTTCAAAAGTGAAACTAGATTGTCCATGAACTCCCTTGAAGCAATTTCGACCAGGAAATGCGAGCCGCCATTCTTTACGCATGTGTCTGTAAGCTGTACATTTTGTTAGTGAATTCTCTGACGGTGCGAAGAGTATACCAACATGAAGAGCACTGAGTTGAGTGTTGGGATTCTTGTTGCCTATCCGCCGTTTGAGGGAGCGCATCGCCTCCTTGGATCCTACTGTTTTAGACCGTATCACATCTGAGATTTCAAGATTGAGGGCGATATCCTCCCTGGAAAAGTCAGCAGCCATTCCAGCTTTATGGGATAGCAGGCGTACAAAGAACTCGACGTAGCCCGGTCGATTTGCTCATCGAGCGCCGAGTTGGTGGAAGCAAACCATCCTGCCATCATTTTGGCCACGCGGAACCGGAAACACTGTGGGAGAGATGTGTGTTGTTCTGCTGCTTCCTGGTTGGGTCTTAAATAGCTGTAGAAGCTTGAGATGAGGTATATTCGTTCGTACTACGACGGCGGGTAAGGTGATGGATCGGTGGGATTCAAGTGAAGTGTGGGTTGCAAACATCCGAGATTCTGTGTTTTCTTGTTGATACTGGGGTGTAGCTGGGCAAACGGGTGGATCGTAGGTAGACGTGGTTGAATATTATCGTCGTAAGTGAAAGAAGCCGGTAGAGAGCTGCTCTGTTGGATTGATAGATACCTAGCCACTACCACTCCACTCCACTGCGTAATGCGTCCCAGAGTTGCCGCACATGGGGTTAGGTTAGATCCCGGGTGACGGTTTCTCCGCTCCGGCGCCCACCCCCCCGTCCCGTGATGGACTTGGCAGCGAGCGCCTGAGCAATACGGTACGGTATTGAGAATGTGATCCATGATTCAAGAATCTAGAAATCCACGCAGGAATGCAGTTGGCATAACAGAACATACAATACAACAAAGAAAAGAACCACATGAGCGACATCTCCCTTGTTTTTCCTCCCCTTTCCTTGCCCTCGCCTTGATTTCCTTTTTCAACCTCCAACCTCCTGGTCATCCTCCCCGACCTGAAAAAGAAAATACATTATCCGTTGCGCAACCTACCATTCGCAAATCCCGTCCTCGCAGAGTTATTCCCTGATCGAATCTCCTCTGATACTCTTTTCGGCGTACCCGCTATTCTGTCCAAACCCTCTCTGCGACATGCTTCGACAATTCGTTCCTCAGACGCCGTCATGAGTCCTGCTGCTCTGGGTGGCCCTCCCCACTCGCGCGCTTCTTCCCTCTATGGGGCAGGTCCTATTAGTACGGAAAATGGAAGGAAATACAACGGTCTCGATACAATGGGAGGCGTGAACCGTGTCTTCCCCCACCTCGAAGAACTGGTTTCAGTCAGACCCGATGTAAATCCACAGTCGCCACTACGCACCATCCTCGAACGCGGCGAGCAGTTTGCAAAAAGTGCCGATACCAACCTAGACTTTCGGCGTCCAGACCTAGCACTGCAGGAGTATATAAAAGCGTCTATCATAGCAGTCGATATTGTTCCTCGCCATAAAGATTACCCATCAATACAGAATGATCGAGGAGACTTGCACCGTCTGTACCAGGGCCTGACCAAAAGAATTCGAACTCAACATCAGAAATTCGACGATGTGAAGAAGGTTATCAAGGAGAATAATGCTAGGAATGGAGTAAAAGCACCATCGGCAGGGTCGTTGAATTCATCTCGGAATTTGAATAGCCATGCGCGAGCACAGTCAGTGGAAACGGCTTCAGTAAATGGCAACTCCTCCTATGGCTTGCAAAATGGTGGCCAAGTTAGAGCTTCAGATCATCCAGTCACGCCGCCGAAAAAGAAGCCTCCAATACAACCGAAACCGAATGGACTTCATGGAAATGCCATTCAGCCAGATTTAGCAGCGCGTTTTGCACGTCTGCGTAGCCCTGAATCTAATGGTGTTATTCAAGACCCAAGGATACGGACCCAGCCCATCTCGATACCTGACCACTCAGAATTAACCCCCAACCCACCAATACCACCTCAGTCAATAAATCGGCCAACGGGGCCACGGGAGATGCCTTCGGTACCTACCACGCTTCCACGCCCCAAACTGCTTCCGTTAGATTTGCCTTCGATGCCAAGAGCACCAGATCCTATATACAACAGCCCGGCTCGAAACACGGATACTACATCCACAGCAAACCTTCCTTCCAGTGTCCCAAGGAGCTCTTCATATACTAGTAATGGGAGGAAGATCTATGCTCCTCCAATCTCTACTGTTCGTGGTACGCCTCTTTTAGTTGATGATAGGCAGGATTACTTCACGCCAGCCCACTCTGTCAATGGCTTTTCCGCTCCACCCAAAATAAAGCGCCCAGATATTAATATACCTAATTCCACCACCATCAAGGCCGAAGATCTTTATGAATACCTGAAAATTGGTTCACAGGCCCTGCGAGTCTTACTAGTTGATCTCAGAGTCCGAGCTCAATTCGACAGTGGTCATATCATGTCACAGACTATTATATGCATCGAGCCAATGTCCCTACGGCAAGGCGTGTCAGGTGACGAGCTAGAAGAGCGGCTGATTCTTGGGCCTGATTCCGAACAAGCGTTGTATAGCAAAAGGCACGAATTTGATTTGGTTGTATTTTATGATCAATCTTCTTCGTCGTTTGATTCATCAATTTCCTCGGGAGACGTTTCCAATAACGATCTCCGTAACTTTTCCGCCGCTGTATATGATTATGGGTACGAGAAACGCCTGAAGCGTCGACCAATGCTTCTAGTTGGAGGTTTGGATGCCTGGATTGATCTCCTTGGCCAGAATTCATTACAAGCATCATCCTCGGGTCTACGGTCCACAGTAACAAGCATAAAACCCGCTCGGCCTCTTGGTCGTGTGGCAGTCAACAGGGGATCAAGGAAACCGCCTCTGGTTCCAAGAAGGATTGAATCACGGCCTTTCACAAAAGATGAAGAAACTAAGTGGGACGAAGTGCTGAGAAATGACGAGACAGTCGGAAGTCCTGCAGTCGCGCCAGATGTCGAGTCCGACAATCTTTATTATGCTAGGACGACTGATGATTTCATGCGGCGCTTTCCTGAGGTATCGACTATTCAGGAATCGATGATATCTGGGGACAAGACCACTTTGGTTGAAAGCCCGCTCACTGAAGAGTTTCCTACACCCCCAGCCCGGCCTCCTCCCGCTCTTCCAAGGCAGCGATCAAGCGGCGTCTCAGAAAGAGGTTCGGTCACGTATACTCCCGCGCATGCCGCGACTACAATCGAAGTACCAAGAAAGCCTCCAGGGCTTACTGGTTTGCACAATCCTGGGAACCTTTGTTACATGAATTCAACCATTCAGATGTTAGCTACCATACCTTTCCTGCGAAATTATGTATTGAACTCCGAGTACCCACCAAAGCAAAGAATACCACGGAAAGGAACGGAACTCTCCGATCCTCCACAAATCATGGTGCGGAACCTTAAGAACGTGTTTTCTTATATGTGGATGGGCAGTTACGACTGGGTAACCCCGAAAACTTTTGCCGTATGTATGTTCGCCGTGGCGCTCTAAACATGCTAACCGAACGCAGAGATACGTCAATGCGCTTCACGTGGGAACAAGCCCCAATGGTACCCCAAGAGGACACGCTTTTGGTGGTACCCGCCAACATGACGCTACCGAATTCCTTATTTTCATGACCGAAGTTTTAGAAGACGAAACCAATCCTAATCGCGCTGTGATTGAGCCAAGGGGAACCCAGGCGCAGATGGACGAGGAGGAAAAGCAAATGCTCAAGCTTCCACGCTTCGTTGCTGCACAGGTTGCTTGGATGGCGGAAAAGAGACAATATGACTCCCCAATCAGCCGTCACATGAAAGGCCAATTTGGTTATTTCAAGCAATGTACCCAATGCGGTCATGAAACCCGGCAATTCACCTCTTTTAACCAAGTAGAGTGTGTTATTCCCCGTGACAGTGCCGGAAGGGCTCCAGTCCAAGGAAGACTCGACGAATGGCTTCGCCAAGAATATGGCGAGGAACCTGACGTGGTGTATGCAAATTGCGACAACTGCAAGGCTCAGCAACGGCCTCGCTGGGAAAACCTCGCCCGAAGATCCCAAGTCTACATGACTTATTTACCAGACTATCTCGTCATCAACATCAAAAAGTTCGATTTCGTCGGCGACACCAGAAAAGTAGACACTTATGTCGAGCTTCCAGAAGGGCAGTTTGACCTAGGTGACATCTTCTTACCGGACGAGCCCCACCACGGGCACATGGGTCAGCCGGCTCTGGAGAGAGGACAGGCGGGGCCTTTCAAATACGAGGTCATCGCCGTTGTGCACCATATCGGAGCCAGTGCGAACCAAGGCCATTACTGGACTGTTGCCCGACACGTCGATGTTGCGGGGATATCGTCAACATGGCATAAGTTCGACGACGCGACTGTGACACGTGCAAATTTCAACCAGGTTCAGGGGAAAACGGCATATGTTGTTGTGCTCCGGCGGACGAAGACGAATGATTCTACATAATTATTATTACTTGGTTCCCATTTTGTGTGATTAGGAGCTCGGTTTAGGGGTTCGGTTAAGGGTTATGCGTAGGCGTTTTAGGGGTTGGGGCTGGAATATCATCACATTTGCATTGGGTGGATTTTGCTGCTGGATAGTTCGATTCATGGATGGTGTTAGGGTTCATAGCGAGGTCTTTTTCTTTCTTAAATGCTAATATTTTGACAGCATGTGGCTTCAAACTTCCTTTTCAAACCTCTCTTTAGTACCAGCCCTTGAAAATTGCCTTGCACCACATTCCACCTCTTGTCATCCCCATCCCTTCTCGGGAGGGCAGGTTTGGATTCCGCTCTATTCCATTATAGTTCATTTCATTTCATTTCATTTCATTTCATTTCATCTTCTCCATACGTTGCGTACATGGCATTCAGATCTTCACAGTAACCAACAACAGTACCTTCCTTGCCTCTATACCTACAATCTCTTTCTCTTTCTCTCCTTCCTTCCTCGCGAATACCCCTCATCTCCTCTCCTACATAGAGCGTCTTACATATAATGATCGGATCTAAGCTCTTTAAATAGCGCGGAGTATAGAAATAGGGAGTAAAAACAGCGCAACTGTCAAACCTGGAAAAAGTTCGAGTATAGGGAGTATGGATCTTATGAGGTAGGTAGGTAAGCTGACTCGGTTTTATTCAAGAGGCTTGATGGCCGAGGGAATACCATTTGCAAAGGGCAAATCGATCCATCTTCGAGATAGATGGAAAGGCTCTTGAAGTAGACTGGCGCACTCGGAGCTATTCATGCTAGCTTATGGTCCTCAAATGAGATCAGATACGGAGTAGATCCAGCATGGAATAAATATCATGGATAATTCGATTGGTTCATATCCCGCTGAACACTATCCGTTTCCAAACCAAGTTATTTACCACCCTTCCTTGCACACAACTAGCTGCCACCCAAGCCCAACACCCCCAACATAACCTCCAGCGCCGACATTTCCTGCCCCACGCCCGTAACGCCATCATAGCCGCCCACATACCACTTCGTCCCGCACTGCACCCCGCCCACACCCCCCGAGCACGCCAATGCAGCCGCCTGCGCACTGGGCGTCAAAAGCGCGAGGACATCGGATTTCAGCGACGGGACTAGGATTGCTGTCTCGGTCATCCAGCGCGACAGGTACGCTTTGAAGCTGTACTGATCGAGGTCGCATTTGTTGGCTTCCTCGCACTGCCACTCGTACATGACGTTTGTGGCGTTTGTGTACGGGGTGAAGAACTGCGAGGTTGCGTGCCCGAGGAGGCCTTTAGTGCGGGCGAGCCAGACGGCTGAGGTAGAAGCAGAAGTCGAATTCGACTTCGACGAGTTGGTGTTGGCGATGGACGTCATTACCGCGGCGCCATACAGGAAGATCGCATTGTTGTACGTCCACTGCTGCGTGCTCAGCACCGTGCAGTTCTCGCCATTGTTGTCGCCCGCCCCATCAATCACACTCCACGTCGTCGCGTTGATGAAGCCTACGCCCGTCATCCAGTCCCACTCCTTCTCCGCCCACTCCAGGTACGTCGCGTTGCCCGTGTGGCGCGCGAGCCGCGCGGCGAGCTGGAAGAAGCCGCCGTTGGAGATGGTGGATTTGTAGTCGAAGCCTGCGTTGGAGGGCGTGAACTGCCATTTCAGGCCGCCGTTGCACTGCGTGGTGTTCCAGCGGCTAACGAAGTCGTTGAAGGTGTTGATGGCGAGGGTGAGATATGCGTCGCTTGAGCTTGTGGTCGGGACGGGGAAGCCGTATTCGACGGCGGACATGGCGGTTAGTGCCCAAAAGGCTTGGTCGTCGTTGCCAGTGTCGAAGACTTGGTTGGCCATGATGAAATCGTTGTTCGGGCCGGCTTGGGAGAGGATCGCGAGCCCGACTTCTGATACGTATGTGCTGTCGTTTGTGTAGTGCCAGTAGGAGATCATGGTCCCCCATAGCGCTCCTGCTTCCCACCAGTAATATGGTTTGGGGAGAACGCCGAGTGAGGTAGAGTCGGTTTGGCCTGTGTAGTAGGACATTACGTCCTGGGCGATGGTGTGCGTAGCACTAATGATGGAACCTGTTGGTTATGGTGTTAACACATACATTTCTATTTGATACCATTTCTACACAGATGGGTCGATCTTGGTTTCACTTACTTTGATTCTTGACATCTAGGGCGATGCCAGATGCTATGTCAAAGATGCTGATAAAGCATAGTACCGAGCTGAGAAGCTGGCTCTTAATACTAGAAACCATCATTGCGTAGTGATGATGTGAAAAGGCAAGCAGAGACTGAGCGTCGAGAAGGATAATTCAAAAGAGTAGTAAGGTTGTCTTTATAAAAGTACCTGCAGCATGTTGAAACTTAAATAAGAGGTGATTCACATCCACATTCAGACAAGCTGTCACAAGCAAGTGGCCAGCCGGAATCACAATAGTGAGTCAATAGTAAATGAATAGTATTGAGAAAAGAAATGAATGAAACGCAAACAAAGATGCGCAAAATAACTTGGAAAACGGGAAAAAGGGTAAAAGGGAAGGAACTTGGAAGTCTTTAAATAAGGTACGTTACTTTGTACCTCGTTACATAGGAGTACAGTACCGTACTACGTAAGGTAGAATAAGGATCAATGGCACTAGAGATCCTCAAATTATCCCTGTTGTTTTGCCTGTAACCTTCTACATAGAGCCGATACGCCATCCTATGGCTAATAACTCAGGCATTCGCATGATACTTGGTAAGATTCGTACTGTGATATGTTGGGCGGAAGTTTAAGCTGTAGGTATCTATAAGTAGGTACCTACAGTATTCTGCACCGTGGAAACATTAATTAGTTGGTCGAGACACATGCGCATCGCATCTTACTTGTAGATCTCGTAGCGCTCGCTAAATCCTGCAGGAGGTTTAAGCGGGGCACCAAAGACCAAAATAGACAGCGCTTGTTTCATTGATTTTTATTGGTGTTCCTGGTACCGAGTATGGTGCGTCATTAGTACCTGCTAGGTTAATGGATTTATCACTTTGTCCCCGTGAGGGCATCCATAGAATGTATCTCCTGACAATAATCGTCTATTTACCCTCACGTGATAGCTGTCCTCGCATTCGCTCCTAGTCTACGGAAGCAAAGTAATAAGCAAAATGTAGTGCACCTTAAAGTGTCTAAAAAATCAAATGAGACTTATTAATTTTGATATTTTGTTGTTTCCCTAGACTAAAAACAAATGCGACGACGGCAATCACGTGCAACAGTCAAATAAACAATTACTAGAAACTGCTTTTCTCGTTTGTAAATAGTATAACTATCTTTATTAATAGTACATAATAGAACTCTAGCCTATTAGAGTCACTATTATTGCCTTAAGCCTTCTAGTACTATGCAGCGGTACTGTTTATATATACTTGTACCAATCGTTATTTGTCGGTAACATGCGGCCATTCTTATCCTCAATATGACCGTCTTTAAATATACTCGCTTGGTTCCAAGCTCTGTCAATTCTATTGGTGCGTATTTCCCTCTTTTCATCCGCCTTTTCCCATATTAATTAGTATGGATTTATCGAAAGGTGACGAGTATACTTACATTAGTGATCCGACATGCAAGAGCATAATAGGAATAGTTATCAGCATTATTAACAGCTTCACCTGTTTGATCATTATGGGTAAGGTATATCGCCTTTAAGTAGTGTTAGTAGGAAAGTAAGTCTTGAATAGAAGGTGTATAATTAACAGCTTTTGCAAGAACTGCGTTCCATCCATAAGGCGTTCCAGTTCCACCATGAATGTCACCAGCTTGTAAATCATAGGTTGGCAATTTAAATTCTTCCGTTTCGGTATGGGTTAGCTCGTGTAACAGCCCTGGCTAATGCCCTAAAGTTAGAATTCTGCAGTGCGGAAACTTTGAATAGTAATACTTACTGCCATCAAGCCCTAAAATCGTTAGTATATAAAAAAAATTCTTTCGAGAGAAAACTTACATTATGGAGGTTATCTATTGTATTTTTTTTGGTTCCGCTTCTTGCTATAGTTATACATATTAGTTCGCCATTTTCAAAACATAGCTGTCTCTACTTACTAATAAATTGCATCCACTCTTCCCGGCTCCATTTAGGAGAAATATCAATAGTGTCCTTAAGCCACCAAGGACATATCTGCATAGAAAATGGTCGCGTGGGCGAACCATAAGTTATAGCTCTATTGACAAGGTCTTTTCTCTTATCCAGGTCCCCATTACATTCAGCAAGTATCTGCGGTGCCCTCTCATTCATCATATCCCAATTCAAGACCGCATGGAGTTCAGAGTCATATATGCGGTCTCCCCTACCCTCACGAAGACTGAGTCGAGAAGTGTCGCAGAATATTACCTGATATGCATAAATGATTAGTTAATAACTATTTAAATACTTTTAATATTTACTTACAATATCATTTGCATTAGCTTTAGTCACTTTCGTCCTCATTGTAGCAACATGCTCGTATCTCTCTAGAGCAAATTATTAGACTACCACTAGAAATGTTTGATCATGAATTATAACATACGTAAAGCCCCATCACGAGGATGAGTTAATGGGCCTTTGGTAGAGAAACTATAGTCATTAAATACCCATTTACCCACATCGGAGAACTTTAGCCAGTTCGTTTGATGATGATTATGTGGTATTCTTTTGATTGTATCAATTGTAAGTTCGTTCATAGCAAATGCCGACTCAAAATGCTCTGTTAACTTGGCTTCATACGCTATTTAGTTTTAGTAAAGGTCAAGTTTAATAATAATTGTAACGTTACTTACGCTTGCACGATTTATGTAGCTGATAGGCATGTAGTGGCAAAGCCATTAATACCATTGCATTCAGGATTATGATTCTCATAATTGCGCGTAGGATGAAACTGGCTGAATTCTTATTACTTGTAGTCCAGCTGGGTGGCGATGTACTTATCTTATAGATTTTTGTTCCCAGACAAAGTTTTCGAAGACTACGCGTTATTACATTATTATATTGGATTCTGGATGTAGTGCTCCTATTGAAACTAGTCTCGTAAAATCTCACTCCGTTGGTGTGGATATGATCACGCTAGAAAGGATTGCATGCAAGTACTCGAATTCTTTTTAAAGTCTGACACTCCCCACTATATTTGCTCCACTATACTCCGCACCACTTAAAGAGTTTAGGTATAAGTAAAGACAGGGCTCTATATAAGAAGTATCCCTCTAAAAGTAGTTTAGTCCCGCTATTCTAAAGCCTGATACTAGGGTGTGAAGCCAGTTATATGCGTGGGATTTTATTAATCTGCGCTAAGTAGTAGGGAGTGTCAGACTTATAAAAATGCGAGTACGCAAAAAAATACCCCATGGGTGAGTTACTCGTAGTAGGTACGATATGCCTTCACCTTTGCTTAGCAATTTTAAAATAGCTCATACAAAGGGCTGAACGATATTAAGTCAAGGTACGGGTACCGGTATACTCCGTATGATCTACCATAAGGGATGCTAATCATAGGTCATACTGTACCGAGCCCCGCCCCCCTTTCCCCCAAGTCGTGCCTACACCTCAACTCACGAGTAAACGTTTGAACTACCTAGTAAGCAGGGGTGCTACGTTTGAATTACCTGACGATCCATATCTATATCCATAATCACTTATTTACAGCTACCTAATCCGCGGTTCCCCCCTGACCTTTTCTCACCCTTAAGCCCCAGGTAGGGGGCGTTTTTAATTAGTCGCACTTTTCTCATACAAAAACTGTCTGTGCATAAGAGTTAGGTAGGTTTTTCCAATCTTCCATCATTCCAAGCCACTCCAGCTACTCGTATGCACATAATGCAAGGAACTGACTAATGAGTGTGAATCCACTCGAAGCGAAGTCAGGATATGTTTAGCAAACGAATCAATCTGGCCATGTTTTGATGCTATCAGGATCAGGGATCAATTATTCCATGCTCGTTCGCGCTTGTTATTAGGGCTGATGCTGATCATGCCGCGAAGTTGGTTGCGAGTTATAGCAAGTCACGGATATAGAACTAGCATTTTGGCTTTAGCCTCGTTTAATCTTTGTACTCGATTCTTCCCTGCTCAGTGAAATCCTCTAACTTATATGATCTAAATATATTAACACTTGTTCGGAAACACCGCTCTTACCAATGCCGTTTGTATACATCCGGGCAACAGATATACAGAATCCATGAGATTAAAACGATTTGACTTTTATCTTATTATTGAGAAAGATTTCTCGTTTTACAACATTGCATCTAGGAACCTACTTCCACTAAATCACACTCTATCCAGGAGTTATCGGACGCGATGCACACCTGGTTCCCGCTGCTTCTGGCGCTCAGTACTCTGCTCACATCCGCTTTTGGCGACAAGTAAGTAAACAAACCAATCATGAAGACATTATATCTGCTGTGCAAGCCATGACTTACATTTCATAGTACAACAGCAGGCTGGACCGTACAGCCCAGTGGAGCAATTAATGTTGTGCTCGACAATGCTACGGCCACAAGACTGGAACAAATTCTCGTTGGCGACGGTGATAAATGTTCCCTAAAAAAGCGAGACGGGGGCTCATCTGCTACTTGCATTTGGACCAAAGCTATCTCTTTTTTTGGAGATCCGATCCTACTCAAACTTTTATGGGATGCAGCAAAGGTGATTTCACAACAGTCACCTAATTTTCAGCTACCCAACTGGAAAGCGGATGAGCAAGCCGAAGCTTTCAGTTTAACCCTAACAACAGCTGGAGCCGCGCTTCCCCTTGCTTTAGATGGTGCTACTGTCCAAGAAATGGAAATCCTCTCATCAATTGTTACGGCTGCCGTTATCTTCAGGGGCTTTGAGAGCTTTACTGGCCAAACTCTGGGTAACTTTAATATCAACACCGATTTTACCCATGGCGGACCGTTTAAATGTTCTTGCATGAACCCTGACTGCAAGAACCCAATGTATGGATTATGTCTAATAACGATTCTCTACTAATGAAACTGCTAACACATTTCAAGGTGTAATGGAATAAACTCTGCGTGTAGTGCCGATGGTATAATGAGAGGGTGTTCATGTCAGGTTGCCCATTGTCCTCCCCCAGATGATCTTGATAACATTCTTGATTGTGATGATCTGGATTGCAATGACGTGTGGCGAGATGAATTGCCTCCGGTTTGTATGAAGGTTTGTATCACTTTGATTTCTATAGTGGAAGTTGAATTTTCTAACAAGTTGATAGGATGCTCATAAGAACTGTCCTTGCATTACAGTACTGTGAGTACTTTCAGCTGCTTTGAAACCCTCAGTTACTCTTCCCGTTTATTCCATAACAAATACCAACGCCCTAGTAGCGTGAAGTGCTGTTATAAGTTGCTGAAATCTACACTACAAGCCAAGTGGTGTCACGAAAGATTTGGGAAAGGAACTTCTCTTACTAATTCTCTACAGCCAAGCATGGGTTGATTATAGCGACCCCATCGCTATCACTAATGCTGTGGCACTTCTTAATAGTATCTCCAGCGGCCCCCAAAAGGACAAAATAGGCGGTCTTGGTTGTTATGGCCTTGGAAGCCCGAAGTTCATGGCTGCCGACGAGGCTGACCACATTGACGAGTTCTGTGGTAGCAAACCAATGAACTCTGGAAGACCAGGGCCAGTCATAGAAGCCTTTCGCAAACATTATAATATCAACAGCGATAACGAGGTGATATTCGAGATATCATACCCTAAAAATACATATGTGGGTTCCGACGACCATATCTCAGTTAATGATTGCAGATCATTACTAAGAATGATACTTGATGGATGTGATGGTAATGACCCGGATAATCCAACAAACCTTAAACATGGAGGCTGGGCGTCTTATACTTGGGATACAGATAACCCTAATGAAAAAGCATGGTTCTCAATTAAACCCCAGCAGAACCGAGGGAATCCAACTTGTTTCACAAGCTCCTTTGGTCGTTGGGTTAATGCTAGGAATGGAACTTCTGCAGCGGCCGACTTTTGCCAGAATACACTCTATGATACAGCTAGGCCAAAGGGAACAAGGGTAACTAAAGACTTTTTTGTTGATACTACTCGTCTAACACTTACGGCCCGATGGTTTGATAATTGGTCTCTCGGTCCTAATGATTGCCTTGATGCTTTTACGAAGATCTTCGATGGATGTGATAGTTCCAGTAGCAATCCAGAGAACCTCAAGTTCGGTGGACAAGTTCTCACAGGAGGTGCTTCCAATAGTGAGGTACTCTTTGTCGCAATTCCCCAGGTAAGTCACTATCGCGATTCCCTAGGTAAGTCACGCCAGCTGACCAAACTAGGTATCTTTAGCATTTCCTATAGACGTTCCTTTCTCAATTCGCGCTTGCACAAAGATGCCACGACCACCAAATTACTCGGGAGTAATGGGCAAGTATCAGATGCTAAAGGCAGTTAACGATTATTGTGTGCGTCATGAAGGAATGGAAAGTCCTCCAATAATGCAAGCGGATGGTGGAACAGGTCAATTATGCCTTCCAGGCGGAATACCCTGCTTGCAGACCTCAGGACCGGAACATAATAGCAAAGGCCCTAACTACGACGATATCAAGATTACGGTTACGCCAGTTGCGGAATGTGATCACCCAAAGCTGAGCGTTAATGAGTGCAAGGAAACAATGGCGAATTTCGCGTTTCAATGTAAGTGCCTCGTATATATATCGAGCACTATAATCAGCCTAACACAATATCAGGCAATCCATCCCCAGGCGCATGCTACAAGGACCAAGTAGTGGCTGACTATATGGATTGTAAGTAAAGAGTATATAACCTTTCTGTCGTTCTTAATTGCTAACCAAATGGAAGGCCCGGCGGACTAATATGCCTTTGGTGGGTCGGTAAGAAAGAATTGTTTTGATTACACGGTGGATTACTTTTGAGTAGTACAGTGAAATTGGATAAGTTCTAATAATAGATGGGAAGAGCGACTACGGTATTTATAATAGGAGGGGATGTTGATACTAGTAGTATTTCGAAGGATCAGCGTGACAAGAGTTCTAGAGTTGGGCGTGGGCTGCGTATCCAAACACATTTCCTTTGTCACGTACAAGATCACGATTCCATTTAGGCATTAATCAGACATCCCGAAAGTAAGCCTTGGGCCGTTCTCGCAACGCAAGCCTCGTGCAGTGGGTGTGATGCCTTGTGTGCAGCGCGATCATGGTAATGTGTAGGAATCTGATACTGATCTTGCGTGAATAAAGTATGCAGATACTTTGAAGAAAGGTGCAGATCTTGATGAATAATTGTTGGGAGAGGGATCGTGAATGCGATTTGAAAGAGAGATGTGACCTGACCACATGACCATTAGCCTAATGGGAGAGCAGCGGGGTCTAGTTCATACCATCGTCAGCCGCACTTCACCTGACGTAAACGCCCATCATCACTTTTTATATCGTAAAAGTGAGTGAAAACTTCCATAATATCTTACTATCCCTCCCCTCCCAACATTTGACAGACTTCGCAAAATGGCCTCCCCATTACTCACAACCTTCTCACTCTTCCCCGACCTGCCCAAGGACTCCGGCTCCAGATCGGGCCAGGGCAGTAGAACCACGCGTGCTAAGACTGCGATGCTCAATCCAACCGCTACACTTCTACAACATAACCCCCTCTCTCTATCTCATCGGCGGCTACGGACCCCCGCACCAACACTTCACGCTCAACCAGCCACCGCGGCCCCAGGAACCATACTTCACGGTTCACCTCGAGCCACACGAGTACTCACCCCCGCCGCTCGTGTCAGTATGCAAAGAATCCCGCGACATAGCCTTTGAAACCGGCTGCAAGATATGGCCGATGTCCTCTTCCTCTAACCGCGTAGTCTGGAACCCGCGACTCGATTTCATCCTCCTCGAAGAAGAGCATCGCGTTGAGAATCCCCTCGACGTATTCCTGCAGCAATTCCCCGAGCAGGCGCGAGAAGTGAGGAGGCTGGCGGCTTGGAGCAGTGTGTGGAAGAGGAGCGCGCACGCTGATGTTGAGAAACTTTTTCCGTTGATGGAGATGGCGTTGGATGAGTTTGTGGTGGTTGCTGATGAGGAGTTTGAGAGGGTGCAGGTTGAGGCGTTGAGGACTGAGTCGCGAAGGGGTGCGCAGGTTGCGTGGAAGATCCCGGAGAGTCTTGGGATTTGTTATTTGAAGGCTCAGGCGCGATATCTGGGAAGCCATCCTGGGGCGAACGTTAGGAAGCCTCCAGTCATGAGGGTGGTACAGAGTCCCGAGGGGTTGCTTGAGAGTGAGACTTTGAATTTGGCTCTGCGGGTATGGCCGAGTGAGAGTATGGGATTTGGTAGTGTGGAGGGAAGCTCTGCTTTGGATGATATCATTGTGAGGATCAATGGGTGGAAGCTGCATATACATGGATAGACTCCTTGGATGGCATGAATACAAACTTCTTGATCTGTCTTTCTGTATACGTTGCTGTACAGGCCCACTTCCCAACGTTTTACCTCCTCGCCGGAGAAATGGGCACATTTATAAAAGAAGGCGGCATAGTCGTCGCTTCTTGCGCCTTTTTCTCCACACAATGCGTGAGCCCATACCTAGGCCAGAATACATCCTTCAAATTATTCCAGAACCCCAGGTCATACAAATTTTCTACATCCGCCAGTCTCCACACCCGCTCCCAATGCCCCGTACCAATTACACCCGGCCCAGGAGGAAGCCCGTCTTCAGTCTGTACGACAACCTGCTCAGATTCGACAGGCCAATGCGTCCAAGCGGGTTCGATGCGTGTATCTTTCTGTCGGTCGGTGTCCAGAGTACGCTTGAATGCAAAGCCATTAGTCATCTCGGCTTGCCAGTCTGACCATTTCATACTCTCGTTGGTAGTGGTGCCCGCCCATATCAAGTATAAATGATAGCCTAGTAAGCCCCATACGAGGGGAGCGGTTAGGATGCAGAGGAGAGTGACGCCGCTGATGCGGGTGTATTCTTGCATTGCCCAGCCCCAAATATTGAAGTATTGGGACCAGGTGAAGCCTTTGCCTAACAGGGTCCAACTCGAGATACGGTTCAAAATTTCGGCGGAGAGGACGTCGAGACCCACGTAGGCGGCGTAAGTGATTATGATCGCGGTAGTTAGGAGGAGCAAGAGGAACCAATGTTGGTTTCCGTGGCCGACGCAGTTGTTGATGAAGATGCAGTGGTGGTCCATTTTGGATATGCAGTGTTTGCATATACTGCAATGTTTAGAGCGGGCGGGTTTCAGGAGTTTGCAGGTCTTGCATTTCTGGCCTGGGTAGAAGATAGTGAAATCGTAGGGGTAGAGCGTCATTTGACGAGAATGATCTTCCGGAGTGATGTAGCCAGGGTCACCGTTGGCTGAGAGGTAAAGGAACAGGTATGGTAGGGAAAGGAGCGTGACAGAGGTAAATTTGCGCTGGAGAGTGAGTAGTGACCATATTGGAGGAATTATTAGAACCTCTGAGACTGCGAGCAGGAGAAGGAAGAATATCTATGGGTGTTAGACAGAACAATAACAGAAACATTGATTCTACTGTAAGCCGCGAGATAATATCTTGAAAATGCTATATTGTATAGTCATGGCTTCTCAGAGCTTTCACTAGAGCTAAGGATTGAGTTGCTGAACAAAGAAGATATGTATAACACCCAAGGACAACAAATTTCCTTACCATGACAGTGGGATGCCGATCATTCCACAACGTATGAGCGGTCCTCGACACCGATGTGCTGAGACGGCCATTGGTCAGGATTTGGTCGAGGCTCCTGAAGCCTTGGGGGATTCGAATCCACTATGAAGGTTAGATTCGGGACATGAGATATTTCGGTAACCCCAATAGACCATTGATAAAGGAATCATATCAGTTGTAAAGGTAAAGGTAACAGAAGCTGGCAGTCCATACAACACGGCATGGAGATATACACATACTATGACACGGTGTAACCACCCGATCGGTGTATTCCTTGAAGATATATAAGCTTCCGATTCCGCCAGCGTCGTAGAAGAGCTTACCTCAGTGCAGGTAGTCGCCCAAAAAAAGCAACGAATGTGAAGAAAGAAATAAGCAGAACTGCTACTGCAATGCTCCGGACAGTCCCCATGCTGTATAGAACTCAGGTCTGTGTTATGAAGAAAGAGAGTGTGATAATCATCTTCGGCTGAGAATGATGAGCCAGGCCAGACGTAAAGGTGGAATATTGATAGAATCTGAGGATTTAACGCGTCGTATTATTACAAGACAAGTATATCGATCGTCAACTTGAGTCTTGAATGGAAATGGTGTCTCAATGCTGAGCACCGAAGTCCGGCCGGGATCATGTGCTTTCGCGAAGCTCCTAAACACGCGTGCTCTTCTTAAACGATCTTGAACAATCTTGAACAATACAAAGTACAGACAGTTGGAACCAGCAACGACAAATGGCCATGACTCTATTCTCATAGCGCGTATCGCGTTCAACTCTTCACATCAGATAGATAGGTGAATGCGCTATGCGCCCAGCATTAGCCAACGCGCTTTGATCATTGTACACGAACTGGCATCGAGACAACAATTTCCTCCTCGAAATGACTGCGATTATCTACGAGGGTGTTGGCGGTGGTGGGAGGCTATTCGAGGATATTAAGCTCTTTATCATGCAGCGGGTGCCTTTGCGAGACACATGGAAGAAGCTGGTTGAGGTATGTGCAAATTTGCCAATTTTGACCTGTGCTAACAGCTACCTAGGACAACGGAGGAGAAGTCGTAAAGATTGACACTCAGGCAGACTACATAATAGCAGATCATGCGCGGAGGGACTGCCCGGCGGGGTCTCTTTCCTGGAAGTGGATCGACCAGTGTGTGAAGGACGGGCAGCTGGTAGACATTGAGAACTACCGCGCAGGGCCAGCTGAGAAGAGCACACGAGAAGTCGGATCGGGACAGCCTACGCGGAGTGGGAGAACACCCTTCTCAGTGGAAGATGACAGGATACTTATGGAATGGGTGACGAGGGCGGAACGTCAAGGGGTATCTACGAAAGGGAATGAGCTATATAAACAACTAGAGCAGAAGGTAAGGCTTCATAAATGCTGTTTCTTGTTTTTGACACGGGGCTGACACTGTTAAGAATAATCGACATACATTTCAATCGTGGCGAGATCGTTGGATCAAGTACCTCTCACATCGACCACGGCCCAACCACGATCACGGGGATGAATCTCCTCCGCCAGAGCCCACCTTTGTTCCATCCCGACGAACCGTGTCACGCCCTACCGCAGCTGTCCCATCGCCAAGATCACCAATACAGGCCTCTTCATCGAGAACCACATCCAGACGACTACCTGTGTCGGTCGAAGTCCCTAGCGAGGAGAATGCCCATGAATTCGTTGCAAAATCAAAGGGAGGCAATCACTTCTCAAAGAGTGAGAGAGAATTGTTGATAAACACGTATGATGATATTATGGATATAAACGATGATCAAATTATTAATGCATGGAGTGTATGGGCAGTGAAAGTGGGTTTAAAGGTCGAATTCTCATTTCAATTGCTTTGTGCTAAGTCGAGAGTATAGTATCCGAACCATACAGCGCAAGAATGGCGCAACTACTTTACGAAGAAGGTGATACCCAGAATGGAGGAACTGCGTAAGGAAGAGGAAGATGATGATAACAGTGCGGAACCAGAACCGGAAGAGCCCATGCTACCTTCACGGGTCGACCGGTCTTCTGCATCTCGACCGAAACCAGCATCTTCAAACCGTCCGCCTTCAAACGCTATAGAGATCAAGGACTCTCAGGGTTCATCTGGCAAGACTATAGATTCTTCAAGTGCCAGAAAACCACTGCCAGATCCCGTCTTGGAAAAGGAAGAGCTATTTGAGGCGAAAATGAAAGAAGTGGCTGAAGCGCTGAACATCGAATCGGAATTAGATTTCATGCCCAGCATCTGTGGCCGACATATTTCACTGTGGAGCCTTTATCGAGTTGTCGTTTCAGATCAATTCGGAGGAAGTGATGAAGTGACTGGGCGGTACCGGTGGCCTGAGGTGGCCAGTAAACTTAACTTCAATGCGTTCCAGCACAAGACCGCTGCAGAAGAACTGAAAGCGTGCTACGAACAAGTCCTATCTGATTTTGAGGGATTTAGAGTTGACTACCTACAGGAAAATCCTGATCTGACAGAGTCGCAGGAGGCAGACACGTCTCAATTGATTGAAGACCAACTCATGCAGACCGCTACTCGAGAGAGTTTCGAGATGGATCATGCTGATGAGGACGAGGATGATGATGATGATGATCTAGACCAGCCACCCTCATCTACTCCACGGCCTGCATCACCTTCCAAACGAGGCTTTGTCGTTGATCGTATTAACGATAGGACACCATCCAAAAAAAGACCACGCCTGGACAAAGGAAAAGGCAGAGAGATAGAAATCCCATCGACACCTGAAGAAATATTTAATGGTACCCAAGCGGCACGTCCTCTGAAGCCATCTCCTTTGAAAGTATCGACAGTTATGTATCCGGATCTAGAGCCAGAAGAAGATGACAACGATAGAAGCAGCAACGTACCATCGCCAGGGAAACATACAGACCAAGCTCCTCCCGCCAACCCCCACGCCATCACGAGCCCGAGACGCAAGATTTCCACTTCCCTGCCGAAGAACCCGAACAAAACAACAACAGCTGGATCTCCTCATCTCCACCTCCTAGGCCGCAGCCTCGCGGTCTTTCACCCGAAGAATCCACACAATCACAAAACGACTCTAAAGACCCGATCACCGCTTTCATCGATTACTGGACTGCCCTAGCCTATCCATCAGAGCTGGTAATCCAAGCGCTAGAAGCCACTACGATGGAGACGCAAGACGCACCGTATGTGATGGAGCAGTTGACAGGTGGGGCGGGCATTCCGGATGATATGGAGGGTGTGTGGACTGGTGAAGATGATGAGGCGCTGGGGGCCGAGGGTGATACCGAGGAGTTTCGGAAGGTGTTAGGAAAACATGGGCAGGCGAGAGTGGCAAAGCGGATGCAGTATCTTAGGGAGAAGGCTGAGGTTGATGATGAAGATGAAGATGAAGATGAATAATTATGAGGTGATTCCATGGAGCTTTCGGTTTTCAAAGTATGCAAGGCGCTGGGCTGTGTTTTTACGGATGGGATGACCATACTATATCTGCTCTGTAGTCTAATTAACTGGCACTTTTTGGTTTTACTTAACGCACCTTGCTTCCTCGCCCCTTTTCTTATAATATCAAGGTTGGGTAAGCTCGGTAAGGTTGGTAGGTAATACTCGCTTACTCCGTAGTAGTACCCCTTTCCTACTCTACTCCACTCCACCTCTCCACTCTAGCAAGGTCCTGTCTCAGAGAAACATGTCCACTACACCCGTTACTAGAAAAACATAATAGGCAGGGAGTTGGATGTTGAAGATGAGTGCCGTAGGGGAGTGTTTGTGGAGGGAGAATGCCATCAGTTCACGCGCATCTATATTCTTATATCCCAGTCTCCATCTATATGCCACTCTATAACGCCATCTTCACATAACACCACGCTCCCATTCGCAACATAATCTCTTCAAACTTTACTACCCTCCCCTTCGACCTTCATAACCCCTTCACTCTCACTCCACCCCTCGCCCTCCAACCACTTCTCTTCCTTCCCCGGCCCCCACGCCCCCCTCTCCAAACTCCTCTGCGCCACCTCACAATCAAGCCTAATATCCTTAATCAAACTCTCCACATCCACATAATCCAACTCCCTTCTTATAAACCCGCTCACACTAACCCTCATCCAACTCCCGTAAAAGTCCTTCGCGAACGAATGCAGGACGTGCACCTCGGCCGACCGGACCGTGTTTTTGTAGAACGGGTTGTAGCCAATCGACATGACCATTGGGAAAGTGCGCCAATTATTCGGAGAAGAGGAAGAGGAGAGATCGGGATGCGAAACAGGCAGGTGTAGAGAAGCGTAGCCGAAATACACGCCGGATTCGGCGTCTTCTATCCACGGAACGCCCGTTACGGGGATATTTGCTGTAGGGATACCTAGCTATATGTACCTAGCCGTCAGTAAAATTCCAGTCTAGTTCAGTCCGGAACAATGGTGGGGTTTTAGAGAAAAGAGCCTGGGGAAGGCAGGTAGAGATGAATGGTAGGCGAGAGAGTGGGGCTATGTTTATTAGGTGGTAAATACCTCTTTTGAACCTCGTCCGAAGCCTGATATCACTTCTCCTTCCATGCGCAGAGGGAATGGGGGTGAGGGACCCGTGTCTGGTCCTATCATCGTGGGTCGAGGGGCGCGGGGGGCTGCTGCGGCGTCGGACGACATGGCGGCGTAAATATAGAGAAGCGGTCTTTAGGTTCGGTCCTGTGAGAGTAGGTATTGTATTGGGTATTGGTAGAGAGAGCGTTTATTTGAGGAGAGAGCGTGAGGGGGTTGTCGTCGAGGACTTTGTCAGCAAGGCTGTAGGATCTCATCTGATAAGCGGGAATTATCCCGATGATACCGGGCGTGCTGCCCCGCCCCGCTATGGCGATGGCAGATCACTCACTATATTTAGCGAATGAGGGGCTGGTATTTGGCGAGGAGCCCCTGAATAACAGCCTGGAAGTGAAAGTCTAACATCGTATGCTGTCCATAATTACCTACTCAATCCCGAAACCCTAAGTTGCTTTTGATCAATGCGTCTCCTTATTTTTACCGCCAATTTTCATCTTCTCTTCTTGACTTGGTCAAAGTTGGTAATTTCCCAAGCCCTATATAGACTTATACCTACCGGTACTCTAATCCTTCCTTGATACTTTCAAGAATTTGAAGCCTGGCATGAGGAGGAATAAAACTATCAAACAAATGCGATTCATGTCTTTCGGCTTTTTGTCAGACTGTTTGTACCAGCAACAAATCTGCCGGGTTTGTCGTTTACTGACCTTGATGCGGACAATGAATAACAAAGAAGTCGAGTGAAACTCGCCGTCTTTTGACTTTCGATTTTCGAAACTTGCCTCCCCCTTGTTCTGTTCTTGATACTTATCTGAAGAATGTGATTTTCACGATGTTTTCAGTTAAATGTACAAGAATTTTGTTATACATCTGCTTGAGATGTCGGCAAGGCGCAATCCTACAGCAAATCCGGCATTTCCATTCCCGCCTATACTTTCTGATGAAGTCGATTTAGCAAGACAATACGGCGATATAAACGAAGAGCAGCGAAAGCTATTAGAGCCCTTCGTATTTGAAAATGACGCCGATTCTCTCGCTAAGGTGATGGTTGATTTGACACCAGTGGGCGAAACTCCCGACAGGACCAAGGACGTAATATTCGGAGCCGACATCAGTGATCTATTAATAAAGAATTGCCAGGGACAGATATTAGGCGATACTATCAATAAAGCAATGAAAATGACATGCCATTTTGTCAATGAAACGTACGGTCATGACCCTCCTTACTGCGCAGCACCTGACTTTCCCACATGGAGCTATATGGCGGAAGAGGCCATGAAAGAAGCTATAGAATATTTCGAAAACGCAGGTATCAGACGGGCTACGTTCTACGAAACAAAATACATCTTCATCCACGTCCCAGACCCCACAACAGCCGATCACTCAACCCTCCTCGTCATATCCCCCTTCCACAAGACCCTGGAATTCCTCGATAGCGATAGTGAGAACCGGCAAACCTTTAGAGACAACACTCTCTTAAAAACCATACGCTTTCTATCCCAATTTCTCAAACACGACTTCAGGCCCCTAGGATGGCAACTGCGCTACGACAGCTCGGCACAACAATCCGACAGTAGGAATGATTGCACCATTGCCGTCGCCGCAAATACAATGGCCATCGCATTCGGCTACGACCTACCCGACTGGATCGGCGCGCAGAACCTCAACCCCCCAGCCTTCCCAGCTCACATGGCCCAGGAAGACTACCGATACACCGTCAACGGTAATCCATACGTCGTCAGATACAGAGATTTTTTCGCAGCCAACAAGCGCAAGAGACTGGCCAGCGAGCTGCTACACGGAAAACTGGAGCCGTACGTAGGGTCGGATGATAATGAGGACTATCCGTTTGTGTACCAGTTGGGGAATCGGGATTATACGGCGCCACAGACGCAATATCGTTTGGAGGGTGATGGGACTCCAAGGGCGTATACAGCGAGTTTTCGGTTTCTGTCTCACGTCCCCCATATCTATAGAAGGCTTCCAAGATACATGATCCGGTAAAGCAAACTTGGTTTCTGGACTCGAGATATACTGAAAGAAGCAAATGCCGAAGCGAGGGGAGGGAAGCGTGGTAGGAGACTTGATGTGTCTGTAAACATCCTGAAGAGGCACTACGGGGACAGGGTATTGTATGTAACGAGGAGGTTCCAAATGACTTACGAGTCTGTTGATATAGATGGGTTGGATTACGACCACATAACACTAGTCAGATATTTGTATAAGAAGACACGTTAGACTGCGTTTGGATTGTGTTGAATCGGCGTTCAGTCTCGTCACATGCAAGAAATGGATCAGCACTTGATTCCTGCCAAATCTTTACCTAAAGCTTAGCAGGCTCAGTTATCTTCTACTCGGCATGCTTCCTTGTAGCAACCATAGCTGTAATCGGGCGTAGGTTATGTTTCTTGTTCACATCTTACCGAAGCATCACAAACCTACAAGATGTAGCAGTAACGCACGCTCTCTGATAAGCATCCAAACAGATCATTGAGTAAAAGGATATAGTATTGGAAGCTACGCTATCACAACACTTTCCCCCCACCCCCTACTTTTCCACAGGCTTTCGGCGTTACCCCAGGATGCAGAAATGATTCGTTGTCGTATCGCGTTGTCGCGAGAGAGCGTTGCCTGCCTGTAATTACAAGCCAGCTGTTTAGGCTCCAAAGCACATCTTTCTCAATCTTCTCATCCGCGCCGCCCTCCTCTCTGCTTTGCATTCCTTACAAGGGTTTAAGGCTAGTACCACAATACTAGCCCAAGCTGGACACTGAGTCGAGTTGCGCTTTCCATAGATGGTGGTGTTGCAGAAGGAGTATTTGAGGTCTGGGGAAATGTGGAAGCAAGGTTGGTGTTGGAAGTAAAAGGTTTTGCACATTGCGAGAGGCGTTTGAGTTGTTTGTACACTGGTGAGTATGGATAGATGAAGTGGATGTGGAGATGAAGTGGAGATGATGTTGATTTGTGGATCAGGTTGATGGCAGGTCAGGTTGATGGCAAGTAGAGTGGAAGGCCAAGTTGGTTGTGGTGATGAATTAGTCGGGGTGAGAGGATTCCATTTCCTGCTTAATACCGCTGGGCTCTGCTCTGTCAGATACCTGTTCGAGAGTATAGAAAAAAAAAAAAGCATTGTTTGCATTAAGGGGAAAGAAAAACAACAAAAAACAACTTTAATAGCAAGTTCTTTTATTAAGATTATTTGAAATCTATAAAACCTTAATCAGGTGAGATAATTTCCAACTTAGGCTCAATTATAAGCACTAGCTTTATGCCACTAAGAGCAGGATATATAAATAAATATAGAACAGTGCCTAATTAGGATGTAATACTAAATTTGTGTATATATTTCTTTGTTATATCAAGTAAAAATATTAAGTAGAGACAAAGGAGCGATATTTGATCGCTTTGTTCAACACGCCATTCATCAAAATTTGTATTAATATCGCATAACTTCCCTCTATACATAGAGTCGCCACTTAAAGAAATCTGAAAAAGCGCGACTAGTTTATGATATGCTAGGCAGCGCGAGACGGCGAGATAGTAAAGGCTGATGCTGAGAACTGATAGCACTTGACGCGTAGAAACGATGAAATAGAATATGTAATAAGAAGTCAAGACCTTCTTTAATAGCATCCGCCCACGAAATTCTATTCCGCCCACTTCTAGCTTACTAGATTCGATCATCCGCCCCTCGATTCTACTACCGCGAATATCGAAGTTCAGCTGTGGATTTTCATACGGAGAAGCCTGGAAAAAAGCTCCTTGGGATATAAAGCGAGTGGCTTATGACAAATTGCAGAGAGGTAGCAACTGCGCTCTGGATTAAGAAAGAGGAAATGTAATAATGCTTTGGCAAAAAAAGGAGACCCGGTGCATGACAAAATTGAAATCGCGATCAAAAGAAGTTTGGCCAAAATTATACTACGGAATGAGGCGGATTATTAGATGAGATTTCCCAGGCTTTGATTTAACCTTACAACTCTGCAAATTCTAGACCATGCACGCACAAGTTATTTGGCACCTGCCAAAGCGACAGCCCGCGCATGTCATAGCTTAGACTTCCCTTCCAACCCTGTAGCGCAGAGTGGGATCATATGCCAGTTCTTCATAAAGAGTATGCTTAGGAGAAGGATGCTGGGCTGGGGCCCTTGTATAGTAAAAGATGTGGTTTATGAGAGGGAATAGTTTGGTAATTAGAAGAGATTCCGAGAGATTAGGGGTATGGGTGTCGGTATCACCTTTATATTCCCACACCGCGAAATAATCTAGCGACAGGCAAAAATCTTGAACCTCATCAAAGCACCACCACTATACTCACATTCAACGTGAACGTATCCTCAAGCCCAAGGAGCGATTGACATCTCCACGCTCGCAAGGAATCCTATAACCCAAAAGCTATCTCTCCACATGCCATGGCCCGACATGATGGATAAAAGCCAACGCGCCGGTGGCGAAGGACGATCGATTCCATATTGTCACGTGCGCGACTTCAATACCAACCCGTTCTTTACAGACAGTTCACGGCGTTCTTGCAGGTTGATATTAGAGCTTTCATCATAGAGACGATCAATTATTTGATTGCAAACTGGGTGGTTCAGACGTTGCATGATCCATTTATCGACCATGAGCGTCTCAAGACTCAGACCCAGCATCCTGGACATTGGATGCAGCCTCTCACTTAGCACTCTCATACCGCGATATCATACTCTACGGCATCAAAGACATCCTATGCACTGTTTATGGAGTCCGCACGCTCATTTCTATTCTACAAGACCTGCTGGCCAGGCTCTACTCCCGAGGCTCGCGCGGGGGGTAGCGAAAATGTACAACCTGCCGCTTCCGATCCTCAGAGTACATGTCCCAGCCGCCGAGAGAAAGGGCCTACGTGACCAAAGCAGGAATTTTGCATCGCAGCGTCTCGTCACAGATGAATCTCTCAAAGCAGCGAATGACTCGCAAAGGGCATTACGCAGAAGTCTAGGCGGAGAAAATGAAGTCGACTGGATGAAAAACATCGCCCAAACTGAGACCAGTGATGAGGCCGCTGCAAAAATTCAGGCGCGTCTCAAAACGCAGGAAGAGTACTTTCAGGACCTTTTCCGTATCGGGGACGACGATGAAGAGAATGTTGTGAAGGGCCGCAGATACTACGATTCGGTCCCCCATGCGCCTGACGTTAAACCGAATTTTGCGTCGGGCCAAATCACAGATGTCCCCATGCCAAGGGACAACTTCGAAAATGAAAACAACCACACCAACGAGAACCCACAGACAGATCAGAAAGATACCCACGGGGCACGTCCAACTCAACCCACTCCAGAAGCCACGCTACTTAAGACATGGCGAAAACTTAAGAAGAAATGGCGAAAAACAATGGGAGCCAAGTACATGAGCAAAACACTGGTTCAATCAGAAAACAAAGGGTTAGGCACCGCCACCAAAGCCTGGTTCGAAAAGCTCGAAAAGCAGCACAGAAAGAGGTTCAAAACCAGTCTTGGCCGTAAAGTGCAACCTATCGTGGAATTGATACACCTGGAAAGGCAACAAGCTAAACTGGAGCTAGAATTGAGCAATGTCTCACAAGAACTGGATGAAGGGTATGATTTTGAAGCCAAGACCGCCGAACTAGAAACAATCAAGGCAATTTACGACGATGTGAGGAGGGACGTGGATAATCAACGCCAGGAGGAACGGGATGAGGAACGCGAGAAGTTGCGCATCATCGGGATGGCGCAGGGGCACAGGCAAGTTAATATACATAAGGCCGAGGAATGGCTTACGAAAGACGTCATGCCGGCGGAGAATGAGCGGCAGGTGAAGTTAAGGATATCGAAAATCTTGAAGACCGAGGCGAAGATGGATGAGATCAAGGAGAAAGAAAAAGAAGCCTTAGAGAAGGGCGAGATACTTGATCTTGAAGGGAACCCGGACCTGCGCGACCCTGTGATTTCCAAGACGGTGATTAAGAATGGGAAACCGGTTGTGTCGAATATATCCGTTCTGCGGAAGGCAAAGAGGAGAGAGAAGCGGCAGAGTACGAAGATTCGGAGGGCAGCGAGGATGGAGAAGCATCGTGAGGAGGTCGAGGCTATTATTGAGGAGAATCCGAAGCTCCAGCCAAGGGAGGCGTTGACTGCAATTCATCTGAAGGGTGAATTTAAGAAGCAGAGGAAGAAGGCTGAGCGGAAAGCGAGGGAGCGGATAGGGAATGACGAGGAAGAACCTATCACTTCCCCTATAACCAAGGAGGAGTTAGATCCATCGGATTGGGAGGATATCGAACGAATGGAACGAATAGTCAAGTTGAGACAAGAGAAGCACGTTGGATCATCGTTTGAAGAGTGTGCAGCACGACAAGAGGACCCCTTCCCAGGGGGGATGGATTTCGGGCCCAAGGTAGCGGAAATTGCGGAATCCTGGGAAGAGAAGGACCGAGAACGAGGGTCAAGGGAATCAGAGGACAAGCACGACACTCCTATTGAGCGATTCATCCAAAACCACATGCCACCATCGAGACGCGCCCAGGAGGAGCTTTTCCGGAAGCCGTTGATCGAGGGGCCCCTGCCACTATTCGACGCGGTTTTTGGCGAGAAGGAAACCACATGGGAAGAAATCAAGAAAAAGGATTCCGTTTACCATAAGAAAACTAAACCTAAGTGTCAACAACGGGGTTGGATCTCAGTGGCGGGTATAGGTACGGGTACAGATACAGATACATCGAGGGAGTCGGAACCTAGGTGGGCAATTAGGCGGGTTTGGGCTGAAGATGCACCGGTAAGACCGTCGGAACCTAGGTGGGCAATTAGGCGGGTTTGGGCTGAAGATGCACCGGCAAGACCGACGTTCAGAAGGGGAAGTACACGTACACGCATTATAAGTTTACTGGAGAGGTAGATAGATGGTTGTATTCATTAGATTAATTTTGTACATCATGTAAGATATAATGTATTGGGACTATACTTAAAGCGCTCCTATTTCTTTAACGATGCTATTCAGAAACCCCATGCGTGCAGCACAACCACGAATAATAACATATATTTATACACCCCATTCAAATCCAATTTTCTATCTATCTATCAATTAAACATAACCAACAAACCATAATCCATAAATCATAAAATCATAAAATCAAGAGAAAAAAGTTCGCAGTCGCATCACGTGCACTCCACCCCCAGCCCAGCCATTTTTCCAACGCACGGTCCTCACCAGGCTCACCTCACTCCCGACCACCCAATTAAATCCCTGCACGACAGCCTTCTACAGAAATCAGAGTGGCAGGACAACCAGTACAAAACAAACGGGCATGAACTCTCTCTCTCTCTCTCTTTCCTTTCTCTTCATTCCAGTCCAATCCAATCCAATCCAATCCAATACATTCCAATCCTCAGACTCAGATCGATTACGATTTACTCCGTACGTTACGACACTGGGATTTATTTTTACGAAGATTTCATCGGTCGAAATATACAAGTGGCTCAGCTCAGCCTTGCGCGCGCCTCGCTGTTACAGTACGCATATTGATTTGATTTGGTTTGAATAAAGAGGTATGTGTGTTGAGATTGATATCGATATCAAGTGTTTCTTTCTCGCTAACACTTTTCCCTTAGATATTATCTCTCTCTTGTTTGCCATTCAAACACACCTTCACCTTCACCTGCACCTCTATCTCCATCCTCGCATCTCATACGCAAAACCCCAGCCTCCTCCATCCACATCCACAACCACACACCTTCGACGATAAGAGGCAGGCCACCGCACACACGCAACAATGGGTCTCCAAGAAAACGACGTAATAGCCATAATCATCATCATCCTCTTCATAATCCTCGCGCTTATCGCCTTCGGCATCTACCATCTGGTGTCCGTGGCGCGCCGGGGCGGGAGCTCGGGGACTGGGAGTGGGAGTTCGAGGAGTTTGGTTGATGATTAATCGGTTGGATACTTCCGCTGCCTCTATACTTTTACTGTTGAATAGAGAAGGGGAGAGAGAAGGGGAGAGGAAAAATTGGGATTGGGATTGGGTTTGGGCTTTATGATAAATGGGATTTTGGCATGGGGTGGGATGGGATGATGAATGATTTGAGGTTTGTTTAATGACGATGAGATGGGATTTCGGGATACATATTTTATCATATCATGTATATAGCATAGCAAAGGCGTTCATCACGGCCGTATATAGACTGCCTCGAGGCCCTGCCCTTGGGCAGAAAAGAAAATCATTACATACTTACCTACCTTCCTAACATACCCACACAATCCTTTCCCCACGAATATTAGATACCCAAGTGATGTGTTTATTTCGTTTCCTTAATTGCATTTCTATCCCACAAAAAGCATGCCATGCCAGATTAGAAAAAAGGCAAGCCGGATTTTTGTACAATCGTACAATTAATTGAAAGAAAATAGTCGTGCAAGCAAGGAAGCAAGCAAACAAGGAACCACAGACGCCACCCTCCCATCCATCCACCCACCCAACCATTCATCCATCCATTGATCGCGTGCTAGAACATAAGAAAAAGTATGCATATCCGAAAGGCATAATGGAGTAGAAGGAAGTTAGATAAGGCCAAGAAGATCTTGCTTCCTCATCATAAGCTTCTCCCTTCCTATAAGTCTTCCTCTCGTGTGTATCTCAGCGTATCCAAGCTCAAGCCAGTCTTGCCATAAGCCTATCCATATAATCACTCCTCGCCCCATGTCTCATTCAATGGTACCCATTAGACTTTGTATACGTAGGACCATAACCACGACCAGAATATGCAGAGCTGCCCTCCTCGAAATACGGATGCATGCATGACGCCTTTGCAGAGATACGACCCGCGGGATCATAAACCAACATCTGCTCAAGAAGGTCTAAACCTTGGTCATCGAGTTCTTTGATCAGTGGTTGTGACATGTCGCGTTGCCATTTCGGGAATGAGGTTTTGAAGTCTGGGAAACAGGTTTTATCGGAGACGCCTGGCCATTCGGCTTCGGTAGGTGTTCCTAGGAGTCTATTTTGGTCAGTGTGAAAAACAAGAATGAGGATTGGGGAGTAATTACTTGAAAATCTTGAAAATCTCATCAATCTCCGAATCTCCTGCAAACAGCGGCTTCCGTGTGCACATCTCTGCAAAAATACACCCGACACTCCACATATCAACACCAGTAGAATACTGTCTCCCACCCAGCAGGATCTCCGGACTCCGGTACCACAGCGTGACAACCTCATGCGTATACGTCCTCAATGGCACACCAAAAGCTCTAGCCAGGCCGAAATCCGCAAGCTTGAGATTTCCCTCCCGATCAATGAGGAGATTCTGCGGCTTTAAATCCCGATGCAGCACCCGATGACTATGGCAATACCGCACGCCTTCACACAACTGACTCATGAACTTCTTCACCATCTTATCGCCTAACCCCAGACGTCCCAAGTCCGGTCCGGATCCATCAGGCAATCCCTTTCCCCTACCACCCTCAGACACTGGTAAAGCTTCCATGTATTTCTTCAGGTCCAGGTCGAGGAACTCGAAGACAAGGTAAAGCTTGTGACCGTCGGCATGTACAATGTTAAAGAGGCGCACGATATTCGGATCGTTCATTTCTTTGAGGAGGGAGATCTCGCGGATTGCGGTGGATGGGACGCCTTCGTCTTCGGCTTCTAGGCGTATTTTCTTCAGAGCTACGATGCGGCCGGAATGAGTGAGGTCGCGGGCTTTGTACACGACACCGTAAGTTCCTAGAGGGCGTGTAAGCAAGTTGTATTGTGTACACACTGCTGGCCATGAAGGGCATAATCTGGCAAGGAGCGATGCATTGACGTACCTTCTCCAACCTTTTCGAGTTTCTGGTAATTCTCCATGATGAATTATGTGTATTAGGATGCGCAAATGAGTGTGGAAGGTGTAATTGATGCAGGTAAATCTGCTTTTCAGGGTTGCTCGTCTGGTGGGGCGGTGAAGGAGGGGCAGCAGTCCTTGATTACTAGAGCATCTGTGGACGTCGCAGATGAAGGATTAATAGAGGTGGCCGTAGAGATATCGACTCGAGGATCCTGATCGTATCGAGTTGATGGTGTTATTCTCCAGGTGCTGAAGAGGTCGAGGTCGAGGGTTGCCGTTGTCGTTGTCGGAAAATGGTGGTCGTGAGTAAACAAAAAGCTGGGCGCGAAGTCAACACGCCTAGGACGCGAATTTGGCTGGTTCTAGTCCGATTCGGAAAGCCACTGACGGGACCTACACCTACACCTACACCTACCTCAGTACAGTAACAGTAACCAACCATCCTAACTTTATTTCACCTTCATGCACAACATACTCGTATACATGCAGTGTGCAGTTTTATACGAATAACTTCATCTATAAACCCTGGCACTTCTTTCTCTCAAATTACATGACTTTTAGCATTGATTTGGGTGCGCCTCACCTAAATACCTCAACAATGGGCTCCATAGCCGACACACTCCCAACTCCGGAACATTTGGATCCTCACGAAGCGCCGCCCCAGAAGTTGAAAGAGATATACAAATCATGGACCGGTGCCACAGCCATTACTCCGGGACGTTTGAAGAATGAGGTTCTTGATACCGAGTCCCTCAAGGCCAATGCAGGAACTGGTACCGAAGGCATCTCACCCGAAGTCTTGGGTAAACACTTCGCACAGTTTCTAGCCAACAATGCTTTCCAGACGGATAACAGTGAAGGATCTGGGTCTGGGAATGCCTCTTATCTGGCCGTCTCAACTGATGACATTAATATGGCTGCTTTGAAAGCAACCTCACATGACATCAAGAAGATACCCGGTAAGGAAGGATTTTCATTTGCTTTGATCTATCAATCTTCAATATATTGCATCTCCTCAAAGTCCAAGATCCAAATAGTTCTAGCCATTTCCAAGTCATGGAACATACTTTTGTTTTGTTTTGTTCACAAAAGAAAATTTTCTGTCCAGCATCGCAAGTTCTATCGTACAGTATTGGTCTTCTACTTGACAAAACCACATCTTTTGCACCTCTTCTATCTACTTTCTAACTCTGTTTCAGGTCTCATGGTCTTTCCCTCTCTTCTCCCGCCATCTGTTCAGCAAAGTCTGCTCTCAGGCCTCCTCCATCGAGAGCTCTCAAACCCAGAAAACCAAACCAACCTCCATCTCCACCATACCATCACCTACCCACCCAGCAAAGCTTCCTTCTTCACCACCCCTCCAGATGATTCTCCTCATCTACCCAAATATCTCTTAACCCACAAGCCCCTCTCAAATCGAGCTATCCTCGAAAAAGGCCTCCACTGGGTAACCCTCGGTGGGCAGTACGATTGGACAAAGAAAGAATATCCAACAGGAACGCATCCTACTTTCCCACCCCCAATCGCTCACCTCATCCACTCCATATTTCCATCCACAACCTCCCAGGCAGCAATCCTCAACATCTACACTCCCAAAGACAAGCTCTCTCTCCACCGCGACGTTTCCGAGGCCGTTGATCGAGGCCTCGTTTCCATCAGTCTCGGCTGCAGCGCACTCTTCGTCATCGGCCTCAAGGACAAAACTTCAGGCGAGCTACACCACGAAACAATACTCTTAAGATCAGGAGATGTGCTGTATATGGACGGCGAGTCAAGGTATGCTTGGCACGGCGTCCCGAAAATTATGCAGGGTACTTGTCCGGGATATTTGCAGTCATGGCCGGGAAAAGACTTCCCGACATACGAGGGCTGGATGGGGACTAGGAGGATTAATTTAAACGTGAGGCAGATGTTTGAGTAAGTGGGCGAGTGAGGGAGAGCTAGTCTAGCGCTTCTAACTTACTTATCTCCCTGCCCTCCCACTTTTGAATATCTATCGGCGTGCATGAATCGTTGGACCGAAATATGCACCCCGCCATACACGCCCTTGATAAGGATTTCGGTACTCATATTACCGAACACGTATATATCTTCAAAATCCCAGGAAATCTTCAATATTCCTACATTTTCGGAGCTGGAGCTGAGCTTGAAATCCCACAACAATGGATTGGCAAACCTTAGCCAAAACAAAACGAGACTCAATCAACGCCCTCATTCCCGTTTCCTGGCGTCTTCCCAGTCCCACCCCGCCTGCCACGAAGCAACGAAATGTCACTGGGAAATACATTCAGCAATTCCTATCCCCACGAGAAGTCGAAATCACGGAAACAGATGCAGTGGGGATCGTAAAGCAGACTACGGTTGGATTATGGACTGCGCTGGAAGTCACGAAGGCGTTTTGTCATAGAGCGGCGTTGGCGCATCAGATGGTATGCTTTGAAGAAAGATTGCTTTGTTTTCTGCCTTTTTCGTCTTTGTAATGAAAGGATTGATGTTAATTGGTTTGAATAGGTTAATTGTCTGCATGAGATATTCTTTGAGGCTGCCCTTGCTGATGCGAGGAAACTGGATGAGTATTATGTTAAGAACGGGAAGCCGGTTGGACCACTACATGGCTTGCCTGTTAGTTTAAAGGATCAATTTCACGTGAAGGGCGTTGAGACTACGATGGGTTATGTTGGAGTAGGTATCCTCACACCTTCCCAAGTTCTTGCCCCATTCCAGCTCACCTAACCCTCTCATCACTCCTCCCGCTTCAAACTTTCCAACGAAAGACCAAAAATGCTAAAACCACCCAGTGGATCAACACATTTGAAGGACGCACTGAAACCGGCAAAGAACGCGTCTTCGAATCAGAATTAGCCAGCTCCCTCCGCCGCCTCGGTGCAATTCTCTATGTCAAAACCGCCGTCCCACACACCCTAATGGCCGGCGAAACAATCAACAATATCATCACCTACACCTGGAACCCCACCAATCGCTTCCTCGCCTGTGGCGGCTCCTCAGGCGGCGAAGGCGCTCTCATCAGTCTCAAAGGCAGCCCCGTTGGTTTTGGCACTGACATTGGTGGATCAATCCGAATTCCTGCTGCATTCAACGGCCTTTATGGGATCAGACCTAGCAGTGGACGTTTACCGTATGAGGGAATGGCTAATAGCATGGATGGGCAGAATAGTATTTTGAGTGTTGTGGGACCACTGGCTACGAGCGTGGGGGCTTTGAAGTTGGTTATCAAGGGTGTCTTGAGTCAGGAGCCGTGGCTTCATGATCCGCTTGTGGCGGAGATTCCGTGGAGAGATGAACAGGAGAAAGCTGTGCTTGATATAGTGAAGGCCGGCGGTGGTGGACGGCTTGCGTTTGGATATATGAAGGGAGACGGGGCTGTTAATCTCCATCCGCCTGTCAGAAGGGCGATTGATATCGTTCTTAAGACGGCTGAGAGATTAGGTCATAAAATTGTTGATTGGGAGCCACCTTCTCATCAGAAAGGGCTTGATTTGGCGGTAAGTCGCCTGATTTAGACTGCCTTGGAAAGCTTCTTATGACAATCTAAAACTAGTTCAAAACATGGCTGTTTGATGGAGGCGCAGATGGTCTGTCTTTTCCCTCCCCCTTGATGTTTAAATCTGACAGTCGCAGTCCACGCAGCATTTGCTCTCTCCGGTGAGCCCATGGCCGGCCCTGTCGCCGCAACCTACGGCACGCTCAAGGAACAATACACCGCATCCCAAATAGCAGCCGTCAACGTCGGCAAACGCGCCTACCAAAAGGAATACATGGATTACTGGAACAGCACATCTGCCCTGACCGGCACTGGCCGTCCCGTAGACGCAGTAATAGCAGCAGTCGCACCTTTCGCGGCTGCGAGACCGGATATGTATAGCTACTATGGTGGGTCCCTGTTTTAACACCGATAGCTAATTTTCTCTGTTCTGTGTTCCAGGAATACAGTCCTTAGTGAAGAAGACGTCACGGCTAAGCTTATGATGCCAGGCTTCTCAACAATTGTGAATATACTCGACTACTCTACCTCGGTGCTCCCGGTCACGAAAGTAGATAAGAATATCGATGTCGTGGATGTCGGGTACGTGCCTTTGAATGCCCAGGACGAGAAGGTTCATTTAGCTTGTAAGTTTGTTTACACCTACCTATCTATCTACCTGTCTGGTTTTATTATGAGAGGGGAGTGGCTTTGCTTTGATGGAATGGAATGGAATGGAATGGAATGGAATAGAACGGCTTACTGACCAAATTAGATGACCCGGAGATCTTCGACGGCGCACATGTTTCTGTGCAGATTATAGGACGCAGGTTCCAAGAAGAGAAAGTCCTTGCCTTGACGGAAATCCTGGGCGACGCTTTGGGAAATCATGTAGTTTGAGGCTTCTTTTTTTAAGTGCCTGCCTACCGTAATGCTCAGAATCACGTTGATTAATTCTTTTAAAGACCCCGTTTGCTTTCCTTTGTTTTCTAGGTTGTGTCTGTCTCGTAGCTCGTTGACTATTTTGCTTATAGCTGGCTGCAATTGCGTGATGTTTTGTCTCCACTTCTGCGTGTTTTCCCCTTCTGTTTTGCAAAGTATATCTCACAGAAGATGCAGTTCGAGGCTATGGAAAGAGACATGCCGCTTCTGATCACTCGACGTTTGAATAGGGATTTGATCCAAAACCTGGGCATTGTTATTTGATGTCTGATAACTAGTCGTATCCTACACTTCATAACCCGTCAAATCATTCCCTCCCCTGTCGTTCCCTCGCCCGTCGGTTTTCCTCCTCGGCCATTTCAGCAAAGACCTCAGACACAACTTTCATCAAGTCGTCATGCTCATGTAAGGCAACCCACTCTCTGCTGTGGACGTCTCCCCGGACGTTTCTCCCGTAACCATTTTCCCAAACCCACTCCATCATACTCTCAGCCCAGTCATGGTCCCGAAGCCCCAGTGCATACTGCGACATTGCCCTGATTCCGTAGGCCTTGCCGAAGTCGTGCTTCCTCTTTGCTGACCAATGCGGGAACAGTTCCTCGGTTGTTGTAGGCCGTGGCTGGCTTGATGTTTGTTCAGACATGTTTTGAGATTTGTCTTGGTGTTTGTTGGGAGGGTTTGGAGGTGCAGAGGATGGTTTCTGGTGTGAGGAGATTGTTGGTGGGAAGACGGTGTTGGTGGAAGTCTGGGGGTTCAAATGCTACGGGCGCCGTCTACTGTGTGTGAATAACGGCCTCTCCATCATTCACGCTGGCTAGATTCCAGGTTATCCAGTCATTCCCAGGAACTCTGAGATTCAAAGTGTCCCTTGCCATGATGATCTCCAAGAAGGATAACAATAACCTCCAGTCTGGAGGATCTGTAATATGACGAATTGTCTCGCGCAACAGATTTATCTATTCGCTGCTTTGCACACTACATTCTAAGACTCTATATTATACTCTACGCGTCTTCTATTCCACATTAAATCACAGGAACTTGATCGAAAAGCCAGGCATTATTATTTTGCTGCCTAACAAGTAGTCAGACTCCTATCCTACACTCCTTCATTTACCCCTCAAGCCATCCCCTCGCAGCTCGCCCGTCTATCTTCCGCCTCGGCCATCTCCAGAAAGACCTCCGCCACAATACCCATAAACCGATGGTGCATATCAACGTCAGCCCCATGATACATAGGCATCCCTTCAACGGCGCCCGCGTACCCACCTTTCTCCCTGCACCAATCCATCATGATACCCGCCAAGACATACCCCGTTACCCCCTCTCTATACCACGCCGCTGCCTCGAGCCCATACGCCCTGCCGAAGTCGTGCTTTTCCTTGTCTGTCCAGCCTGGCAATAGGTCGGGCGCGGACCCGAATGTTCGGCGCGTTCGTGAGGTGCTTCGGGATCTTTGGGGGTGGTCTGGCATGGTGTTGGTATTTTTTTGGGGTGTTTGTTGGAATAAAGTGTTTTGGGGATTTGTGAGGGGTTGTTGGTGAAGAGAAGGGGGGAGAAGAGGGAATAGAGGTGTTGAAATATTGCGGATGCCATCTAGTGAGTCAAGGCATATATGTTATTCACGTTTTCTCAAGTCCATGATGTGAATCAATCAATCCCAGTAGGGGTTGGAGTTTGAAATTCACAGCGTTTCTTTCCATGATCTGCAAGAAAGATAATAATAACCTCCCTCTCTCATCATTCATCACGTGGGGATTTTCTCGTGCTACCGCTTTATCTGTTCGCTGCTTTCCACATCATATCTTACGAGTCGGTGTTGTGCTCTATGCGTCTTCTATCCATATTACCTCACACTATTACATTACCCCTTCCCCCCACCTCATCCTTCATCCTTAAACCCCTCAACGCACGTAGAAAGAATTTTTCAATGCTTGGAAATCCCCTCTACATCCTCCTCGCGGTCCAAGTCCACCACATATGTCCTAGTAGGAATTCACCACATGCACTTGCTCATCTCTGTCGCTATCTGCGCGTATGTTACGTATCAGAGTTATGCGTCGAACTTTACGAGGAAGCTGTTTGTGCTTCGTTTCTTTTTCTGCTATTCATAATTCTATACCTGTGCTAAAGTGATGTCAAGAATGCTATGAGATCCAGCTAGGGACAGTTATTTCCAAGCAAAAGGTCTCTAGCCCATCTGCCGGCGAGAAATCACCAAAGCGATGGCATCCATCTCTAACTCACAAAGCGAAAACTCGCTTGTCCCAATAATTCAATAATTATCCTAACACCTTTTAACAAGCTACTCCGCTCCTCATCACCAC